>NMRA01000584.1:134984-153438 GCA_002633005.1 Phoronis australis | reverse complement strand
ACCCCTCTATCAACCAAACCGCTCAAAGGATGGTTGTGAAAATTGGCATGTATGTGCTTACTATAAAGAAGACAGCTGACAATGATTTTCAGACGATTTGGATTACTGTGGCGCCTCCTAGTGGCAGTTTTGTTTTTTTGCGCCTATGGCTGTATCTCCTAAACCGTTCGCAGGATCTTTACGAAATTTAATAAGTGTAATTATATGATGTTAACAACAGACGATGACCTAGCCTATTGAGGAGACAATGACCATGCCTTTCCATTTTGCAAAGTACAACATACTACATATATGTCCTGTACTGGCCACTTTATGGTACCAATAAACAACCCTAGAAGGATACCGTATACGGTGCAATTGTGGGCGCATTTCAACGCTCTGCGTTGCTCTTGTTGAAAACAAGGGAATTTACCTAAAAGTCTTTTGTAACATTGACCCAGTACAACATTGTCTGATGGTTGCTTATGTCCAGAACTTGAAGATGATAAGGCATTAATTCGGTGCTACTCGTCTTTCATGGAAAAATGAGAAGATAAATTTTCACTTGTCGGCCATATTGTTTCCTAAATTGGTTTTAGCATATCCTCCATTTTGTGATAATTGCATCGAAATTGTTGCAAGTCCATCCCTTCACAGTCCTGCAAACATTCAGGGTGGTATCACCGTTGCTGATAAATATTGTGTTTACACAAACAGGTTGGATTTAGAATATCTGTTATTATCACTGTCATACTGTTACCGCCGGAATGTTCCTCCTTAACACCAGCACAGGTTCCACGAGTTCTGTATACGAGGATGGTGCATTGTGGGTAAAAAGCAAACGTGTCCATACTGCAAAGAAAAGGTGGATCTCAAGCGAATGTTCTCCAACCCGTATCCTTTTAACAACATGTTGGTTAAAGATACTCTTGATTTTAGCTGAAAATCTCCAAAAATGAATTTTGATACCCAGTTGTGGCATCACTACCAAGCCGGTTGTATGAGTCTCAAAAGTGGTAGTTACTGACTGCTCCCCATAAATATCGTGTGCCTAATCTCTGGCTTTTACATTAACAACACGCACTCCCCAGCCGAACTGCTACTGCTTAATTAATGAAAAATTACGTCCAAAAGGAGTCGTCCGAACATAACACGTAATGTTGGGATGTAAATTGCCCGCCGTCACGCCCGTAGTTTCAAATTTTGCCCGCCAGATTTGACATCTGCCCACCCACTGGACTTGGGACACGTGGGCGGCTGGCTAATACTCTGGTTCGCACCATTTTGCACACTCTCGTCATTGTTACTGTTTCTGTCTACTCACTGTTCACTGTACAATTTTAAAGTTAAACGCATCTCAAAATAAGAATAGAAGTCTGTGGCAATTGGTTATCATATCCCTGTTGCGGTACAGCGTAGCAACACCTTGTGTTTAGTATGATGAAGCTTTAAAGATAGGACCGTGGAATGTTAGTCTAGTCTAGTGAGAATGGTGACAATTTGGTACGGTAGGTTACCACCCTTATCTAAAATGTGTTGCGACCTCAAACTAGTCCAGACTAACTAATGCGAAAGCAGCTTAAGCCTGACAGTAAACTTTATGGTTGTGATGCTGTGCAAGTAATAAAACATGAAGAAATGGTGCTTGAATGTTACTTTGAAATTTAAAAGTATTATGAGGCAAATGGCTTGCTTTTTCATTATGCCCGACATCATTTGTTAAATAAGAAGCTGCATGTCAATGTACATAGATTGACTTTATTTTGTAATTTTTGGTGATGTGGTTGCAAAGTGGCAAGACACTAAACTTCATTGTTCAGGAACTCTGAAAATTTGATACACAAAGAAGGCATAAACCCTCACAGGACTGTAATGAAATGCTTCTATCTTAAACATGTATTTGCATGCTCCTAACTATGCTAATGTATAACAGAAACTAAACGACAATACTGTTTGAACACCATCTACACTAAACAAAGTGCAGTTGTATTCATTGACAACTTGTAAATTTTTTGTGAAAACAAAAAAAATCTTAAAATAGGTGACCTTTGCACTAATGACATACCTTGGGGGCTCACTTAACCTGCATCATGCATGCACGCACCCAGCCTTCAATGTGGGGGGCCCGAATTTCAAACGTTGTGGACCTTTTTGCCCACTTCGCCAAATGGGGACCACCGAGCCCTCCACCCCCTGGGTGCGCGCATGTCATGCAGTGTTATTTCCCAACACCACCTCACATACTTAGTGAACACAGTTGCGTGATTTACAGCAGATCATTTTCAACACATTGCTCATTCTTAAAAACATTGGCAGTTTTCAACCTAATTTCACTTTCACGTCATGGCTGTATGTTGTGTTTTTAACTAATTTGACCAAGCAATCACAGAGATAAGGAATTAGTGTCGAAGTTCCTATTTAAAAGGGGCTCTTTACCCAGCTTTTTCTTTGTTTCCTCCATTTTTATATCTCTTTGCCTTACTAAATAGACACCCCCTGAAGTTAGGCCCCTGATTATTACTGCCTTGGGGCAGCTTACAGAGAACTTTTTTTCTAAAAAGAAAGTTGAATTTTGCGTGAATGTCAAATCGAATCCTCATCAGTTTGGACGATGGACTTCCGACAAGGACCAGCCACCAAATAGCCAGAATAAATCAGCCCAAAAATCTCAACATAAACTACCTACATAATTATGCAAGAAGGTTTTTTAGTAATACGTATTTCAATTTATTATACAAAACTGGCATGTTCAATCAGACAAAATTTCACTAACTTAGCCAAACAATGCTGACGCTTGGTCATTCAACTTCATTACGCTTTTTGTTAATCAGTCCTCAATGCCTGGAGCCCTAGAAGAACAATCAATTGCCAGGATTTTCCATTTAAATTTTTGGGACGGTTCAATAAGTTTTGTTCACCATAGTTTAATATTGGATTGTTTTCTAGGTCTACCCTAGATGTCTTTCCCAGTATGGTAAATAGTTCAGTACTCCAGTTGAAATTTCTTAACCAGCATAAATAAATTTCTGAATTGGACCAGTGGTCCTGATGACTCAGTCCAATAGACCATCTGCACAGTTAGCAGAAGATTCTGGGTTCAAGTAACGGTTAGGGCAGAAATCTTTTCAGACTTATATTCATTAGGTCAGGTTATGTGGCCAAAGGTGACATGCTGATCAGACTTCAAAATATTTCGGATGACCTCATTTTTTCCTGGAAACAATCCATACACACTGAATTTTTCAATATTTGATCACATAAGCGAATTCAGTGTCTAGGAATTAACTTCAATTGGACATTTTTCTGTAGCAATGATGTCAGCAACTAGTCGGCGAATCTTTACCATGTTATTTGACAGATTATTTTTTTTATTATTTAGACTTGGTCTCAACTTGTTCCTTACTTAGATTTAGGACCCAATAAACACGGGATAGGAAACGTCTCCCAGTCGGCAAATTACGTTTGAAGTCATCTGCTGTTTATCTAACTATTAGCGGGTTAGTAGGTTCTAGCTTAGATGAAAAGGGATTTCTAGGTTTTTGCGAATAAGTGACAGTTCGTATTCGTTCAGTCCTTACTTAGGGCATAAAACGAACCACCTCGACAAGCCAATTTGTAGAAATTAATCTCGAACTAAGTCGCTTCTTTTGCCAAGAAGTCCTGAAAACATGTCCAATTTGGCGAATTTGAGACCAGTTTTGTGTCGGAAAATCAACTGTTGTGCGATATATTGTAGAACAGGCTCTTACTGAGTTGGGCAGAAGAGTCAACTTCATTTCACTACGACATGTAGTGTTTGGTTCTTGTATATTTCTAGTTCGTGTCTACGTTTCTTGCGGTGATGCCCGTAATTCTATGAAAGAACAACAGTGAATGGGGGCATTCGTTGCCTTCATTCACGGCCTGATGTTAATATGAAACTATTAATGTACACAGACTTTATCGATAAATTGTTAGAAGTTAATAATATTGGAGGTTAGGCGCCCTGATCGTTAAATCAAAAGCAGCTATATGTAGGACAACTTGCATGCAGTGTACACTATTACGCCAACTACCGGGTTTAGTACTAGTGTATTCAAACAGGGTCTTATACTCTCTCGTTCTGCATATGGTAGCAAGGAGTGTGCGAAGAATACTTCACTCTTTAACACTTCTTGGTGGTAGCCCATGTGGTGACTTAGTGAATAAGGGGTTTGTTGAGCGCCTGATAGGTTCATTTCTTGTATGAGCCTATGGGACTTGTGCATGTAACCTGAATAACTTCTATGTGTGATCCTGTGTGACCGTTGATCCTTAACTTGTCTCAGATGGGAGAGGCCCCATGTTCTTTATGGAAACCTTCTGGACTGGATCAGATATTTGGTGGCATGGCAGCCTGTTATCATACTGTGTGTTCAGGCTATAAATTGGACGTTAGGATTAGAATAGCCATAATTCACTACATTAGATTGTTGTTGATTTATGTCCTCCTACACATGGTTATCAGACGGCGTGTAAACCTTCTCTGCTATGTGTATTGTAATATTTTAAAAAACGGGAGACTGTGAATGTTTTTGATTCCTGTTAGATATATTTAAGTCAAAAGGAATTAATTAAAACAAAAAATAAACTAGTCACGAGTCCCAGTTATTCTGTATAACATTTCTCTGAAGCTATTTTAGTTGTATCTCATATTGATGACATCAGTTACGTTTAATTTGTTCTACTGGCTTTCACCTGGTGGAAAGTGTCACTCGGAATAGATTACGCTCGTAAGTTACGCAGCCGCGTTTTGTCAGCTTGCTTCACGAGCTTAAATTACGAGAGTGGAGCTGTGAGGTTATTTACAAGCGTAAATTAATGGCTTCAGAGGTTGTGTAGGACCCCTTATGAAATGACCAAATATGGCTACCTTCAGAACATCGCAGTAATTGCCGATTGGATTCATATGAAACTTTTAGATGCTATGCTTTATCATGCCTTTGTATTCCAAAACGCTGTGAGAAATTAAATGTTTCGCTTTTTGCATGAGAGGCTATCGAAAATAGGACTTCTACGATTTTTATGAACAAATGAGAAATTGTATAAAACGAAAACCCAAGTGATTAATTAGGAATCCGTAGCAGCGTTTCTTAGGTGTTATCTCGGACATTTATATCAACTGAAATTTTCTCATGTTATTGATTTCGTTGTTTGGCCATGAATATCCCTTTATGTTTCGCTAAATTTTACAAAAAACTAGACCCAGTCCCAAGTGGTTGTAGTTTGTATAAACTCAAAAATGAAGTTTCGTACGTTCCAGAAACTTATTTTGACTGAGTTACGGTTTTGTATATATTTGGCTGAGTAAACAGACTTGTCGTTGAAGACCCTGCATAGCCTATCATTGCTCGAAATATTTACGCTGGTCGTTCTTCAGGCCTACTAGAGGAGCGTAATTTTACGGGCGTTTCAAGTGTTCACATGACCTATGCCTATATATAACCTATAATCTCTCACTGGACGTAACGATTGCGTTCGTAAAAGGACGCGAAACGTGTCTTTGCTCCGATTATTTACAAGCGTAATTTACTGTCGACAGTTCCATAGCGGTCAGCGATGGTAATATGGGCGCGCTTGCAAACTAAGGCGTGACTTGCATTTATACCCATGAGTAACACTAGTGGTGTGTATGAGTTGGTTTACGGAGTAATTGACATCACGTACTGGTGTATTGTGAAATTACCAAACGGTAGGTAGCACGATCATGTAGGCGTGAAGTGGTTGGATGCACGTACCACTGATCAGGACTCGTGATTTTCCATTTTTAAGAGGACTGCCTGTTTTTTATTTCTAGTTTCCTCTTCTCTTTTTATCATCATTTCGAATTTATTCATGCAAAACCAAATCGTTTCTTGCTGTTAAATTTACGAAAAAAATTCTATCCGATCCTATCAACCTATTTATTTCTGGAAAGATGCGTCCGTCACTTGGGAACGTTTCTTCTTTTTGTCATTCGGTTCATTGTTAGCCATACATAACCTTGATGAGCAGGCAGGGGTAGATTTCAATAAACCCACCAAGCTAAATCAACCGGTCCCTTGACCATTCATTTACGTTTTCATTTAACCGTTTTAATGGTCTTCGGTTCGGAATTCTTGGAATTGGACAAAGCCGTGTCAGCGTAGGCTTGCTATTCAATTTCTTGTATGATTCCAGGCACACCTTTTTACTGGATGCCCAGTCGTGTGTGCTGTGATCAATAATAGCACAGTGTAATTACATACTATACATGCACATGTACCGGTGTGTGACCTGACTGGATGGAGTATCACGGCCTTCGACATAGGCCTATGCTGATATGGTGAAGCCCGATTTCTCGCCACTGACGTGGGGATTGATTAGTTTGTGGACACTTGCCGGTTCAGTGTCTTTGCATTTGGGCACGGGAAGGGTGACAACAACTTCCTGGGGTTTAGGATATTCCGACATCTAATTGGATCTAACCCTTGTCGCTTCTCTTGGGGAAATAACAATGGGTCAAAAGTTCACTGTTAATTTTTGCTTTAGAACACAAGCGGCTAATATACTAATCTGTGTGGTTCACAGATCTTGTGACATGAGGTTCACCGAGAAGGGTTTCCCCGGTTTGAACAAAAACGTTAGGGAATGGGACACCGCCACTTTGTCTGCTTTCGGAGTAGTTGCTTGAGGGTGTGACGTAATCACGTTCAGGAAATATAACCGTGGGCTGCGCAGCACTGAATTAAGTGGTGCGCCGCCCATGATATATTGTTACTGAGTTCAAATCTATATTTTTATAATATTTGGCTAAATACGCATGCTAATCGATAAGGTCCCACATAACCTTGAATGTGCTGATTGGTTTTACGGCCGATCGTCATTTCGCTTAGAGTCTGATTCCATCACCGGGAATCTGTAGCCGATTACGGTTGCAGAATGACGGTTACCATGCCAAGCAGTGATTCAACATCCGGGAAGGTCTATAGGTGTTTAGGCCTACTGGTGTCTCGGCTGTTTGCGAGGAGCCATTGCGTGTTCTGAACACCACAATATATTCATGTAAAAAATCGAAGTGTTTTCATGAAAACCCTCCGAAAAACTAAGTAATGCCGGAGATAAATTCGTGTAAGTCTATTTTTGGTATTTTAATACCAGTGGCCTTAACAGAATTTCAAAACAAAGTTTGATTCAGTGATCCGCCAAAAACAGTGTGAATGTGTTGAATTCTGAAATTCCGATTCCACATTCCTTTTTATGCGCCCACAAATTTATATGTGGACGCATTATGCCGTCATCTCCGTCCGTCCGTCCATCCGTCCGGGCGGCGTCCGTCTGGTGTCCGGCGTCCGCTGCTCTATCTCCAAAACCCTTTGACATACGTTCATGAAATTTGGCACATATGTTCCATTCATGAATGGGACGGCATGAGTGGGCGAACGTTCGGAGGGATCCGACTACCGGTGTGCCCCCTAGTGGCAATTTTATTTTATTTGTACGTTTAACTTTGTATCTTCAAAAGTCCTTAACGGATTTTCATGAAATTTAACATGTAGGCACCCCTCTATCTACCAAACCGCTCAAAAGATGAATGTGAAAATTGGCATGTATGTGCTTACTATAAAGAGGACGGTTGACCATGATTTACCGACGATTTCGACTACTGTGGCGCCTCTTAGTGGCAGTTTTGTTTTTGTTGCGTCTATGGCTGTATCTTCTAAACCGTTCGCAGGATCTTTACTTAATTTAGCAAGTGTATTTATATGAAGTTCACTACGGATGACGACGACTTTAGGACAGATCTGACTACTGCTGTGCCCCCTAGTGGCAATTTTAGTTTTTTTTACGTTTAACTCAGTATCTTCAAAGGTCCTCAACAGATTTTCATAAAATTTTAAATATAGGCATCTATTGGTGTGGTGACGCTTGACGCTACCTTTCTGTTTTTGGATGGAATCGAGGTATTTTGCACCAGCTTGTGGCCATTTTTGCTGTTTTCAAATCTTGTTTTTGGTGTCTACCCCTGTATCAACCAAATCATTTGAAAATTGGCATATTTGTTCTCAGTGTGAAGACGACCTTTGATAATGGTGATTGACTACTTTGGTAGTTTTGTTTTGCCCATAGTTGTATCTCCTAAACCCAGTGCAGGATCTTTACTAAATTTAGTAAGTGTATTTATGTGAAGATAACAACAGACGACGACGACTTTCAGGCGGATCCAACGGACACTGCCCACTCAAGTGGCAATTTCGTTTTATTCTGTTTTCCTTTGTTTCTCTAAAGCTATGAAATATGGCATGTTCCTGTTTTTGGATGGATTGTATGTTTTTGCGCCATCTAGTGGCCATTTTTAGGATACAAATAAATAACCCTTAAAGCACACCATTTTCAATGCATTCGTGGGCGCATTCCAACGCTCCGCGTTGCTCTTGTTTGTGATCAATGAGGAGTTGACGTACACTTTTTGAGAGCAAGAACGGTGGAATTAGTGACTGTGCAGGTCCTTTGAGTGAAAATTTCTCGCGGTCCATGTCAAAAAACGGAAATTGATCGTGCTAGAAATATACTCTCGACAAGTAAATCGATGAAAGCTATTTTAAGAAATTAATCAACAATGTCACTCGAAAGTCGAAATAATTTGTTTTTTTTTTCATTTTCGAAATATTTTGTAAAAACTATGATTGAATGATTTGAAATCTTTGATATTCACCGAGGTAACAACGTGCCCGAGGATATAGAAACTCTCCCGCAGATAAGTTGCACGAGATTGACCGATAAAAATCAATTAACAAATATCAACACAAAACGTACCGGGCTCGAGTGACGTACACATGAAGTAATATCCATCTCGACATTATTCCACGTATCGCCCTTGACCGAAATGCGCCAATCGAGGTACGTTTTGTATTTATCCCATCCGCTTCGAATCTAAGTTCCTTTCATTTTTAGGCGGACTTTTAAGTACTTCAACCAGACTGTTCATGTGGCTGATCACCACCTATGTGCACGTACTTGGAGTTAGGTTACAATGTTTCTTTAGTAAAGTATCAGTTTTAAATGTAACAATTTATTATTTGAAAAGAGATAACAAAGATGGAAACAACGGTAATTGTAACATTTCCTGAAAATAGTTAAATAACGACCGAGGAATCGGAGCCTGAGTTACAAACGATATAACAATTAGGAATATAAAACCGAGAGCGCTCGCCGGAGAAGCGACACTTGGCGGAATTAATCGAAAAGACGACGATGGGGAGGACGACGACAATCGTGACGATCAAGGCGGCAATTATGAATAACACGATAACATTCATGTGACTAACGAAGAAATCAAACAGAGAGCAAACAATCAACAACAATAAAGAACAATAGATAGCGCAACATGACGGACGAGCCATGCTTTGTTCCCACATTCCAAAATAGGTAGCGCTATGTGACAGTCTGCAGAGCAAAGTTGTGTTTACAATAAGTCAGTATTTAGCCTGGAATTCCAGTCTACAGTAGGACAGTGCTGGCTGGGTCAGTCGGGGTCAACTAGGCATAACCAAAACCAAGTGAACAGAAAGCCAGTCACCTGCGTGCTTGCATAGGTGACCGCGAAGGAACAACGGTATCCGAAAATCTCGAATAATTCAAAAAGTAGACGTCGTAGCGCAAAATGGAAAATATCTTCTGGAAGCCCGTTCAAAACTCTATCTAAAGTGATAGTTTTGCAAAAATCATAAAAAATCGAAAAAATTGAAAATTTGCCGTTTTTTGAAATTCAAAGTCAAATAACTCGAAAACGGTAAGTCTGAGAAATACGCTCTCGCAGACTTTTTGAAAGGCCATACTTAAAGGAATCCACGTGCAAAAATTCACGTCATTTGCTCTTCCCGTTCAAAACGCGACAGCAGAACGACTGAAACCGTGTGAACATGCGCCACAGCCTAGAAGTGTTATACATAATATTTTTAGTGTACCATATGTTACGTTTGGGACCTGATTGCTTGTTTAGTGTTATTTATTAATACTGCTCTACCGTGATTTGGACATCACCCCCGTCCGGAAAGTGGTCGCAGATGGCCTACGTCTCCTAAGGCTGAGAGCTATGACTCACTATACTGATGTATTGATCATGGGTCGTGTAAAAAATGGGTTCGAAACAAAGCATCGCCAACATCTGCTATCTCCCATATTTATCTTTCTACCAACAATAACAAAGAAGCCTGCAGTGTCGTCAAAGATTTTATTTGTTCTTTGGTGTCGTTGATAAACTTTGTCTGAAATTCCAGATAATGTACGCCGGGTACATGTATTTTGGTGATGAATACGTCTGAGCCTACTGTATCGTGCGTGTTTTTGTTCACGCCGGGCAATCCCGACGGATAATTTTAATTGAATGTGCTCGAAGCGTCGTTGCGTTTGCAGATGATTGGTCACGAGAGCAATATTCAAGTAGCAAAATGTGGCAAATTTATTATTCACTGTTAGATGATGGGGTAGACCTTTTGAAGTGAGATTTGACCCGCCGAGCTCAATAAAACAATACATTTTGGGGGATTTTGCAGATTGACCCAAACAGGCCCGTTCACATTTGCTTCTTAAAAATTCATTTTAACCCAAAAGAAATCATGAATATCTTATATACTTATAATAACACGGTTATGGCAAGTGTAATTTAACTAGGACTACATTATAAACCTCTAAACTCAACATCAGTTAAACTTGTGGTTTACCTAGGTAAACAGAGGAATTGGTCTCATTGGAGTTCAGTTTGTGTGCTTTAAGCGAACACATTGAACAGTAACATAAAAAAATAAGTTTTGAATTTGGGCCATTGTCTGAGGTCTGAGACTGAATCTCCTGCCCTCTTCTTATACAGCGCAACTCTTTAAATTGGTAGCGCTTCAGTGGGAACTTTAGAAAGGTTAGCAAGTGAGCTATTAGCTCACTTGCGAGTTTCTCGTTAGTCGATGTGACGTCACCGGAAAAGGGGCAAAACCCGCCATATTGCTCTTGTTTGGGCCGAGTCTTTGCTACACACGCTAAATTTTACTGGAGTTCTTATGGTGAATTTTACGCTTAAAACGTTAACACAACTTAAAAGATGGTAGATGGATCGTGGAATAACTGTGAATGGACGAAGAAAATGTGAACTTGTTATGTTGTGCGAAGCTGTGAACGGGCTGAAACCCGGTCTAGGCCTGAATGCAAGCACACAGGGGCGATAGTTTCTCCCCATAAAAAGTTACTCACTTCAAAATGCAGCAAATAAAATCAAATGAAATATGCATATGCGCACATGGAGTTATAATTAATTAACACATACCCTGACTCTGGATACAATTTAGTCTACAAATAACTTGAACCTATCCATGAAATCCTCGCGTTTCGCTCAAGTTTCTCTCACAGGGCGCCATTTTGAGGAAGTTACGTGAAATCACGAACAGTAAGTCCAAGGAACACAAATCTTACTAATTCACTTGATATGTTCTCAAGTTATTTTGCAAGTGTCACGCGCCAGGTCTCGCGGTTCACTCAGTCTCGCGCTAGCCTTTGTCACCTGACCAGTTGAACTACTTTGTGGTTATCGCACGCGCGGTTTAAGTTAACAGTAACGACAATGTGGAGTTGGAATTCTTCGCCAAAGTCACCTAAATTCCCGTAGCTATGCTTCATCGAAGTTATGTTTAGAAGCAGAGAGTACCACTGGAGAAAGTAAGCGCCTTTTTAGGTGAAAATTTTAGATGTAGAATGCATTTTTGACGTGGTGAAAACTTAATCAGTGAGCGGATTTCGCCGCCCGTTTAAAATACACGAAACCAAATTAGTACAAAACGCGATAGAACGTATTGTAGTGCGAATCTGAATTTCATTTGCCATAACAGCTATGCTTGTTTGTCATTTTTCGAACTGAACGGCCAAAAAGTGGAAGAAAATAACAGAATACACTCTGCTAACGTATTGGGCAAATGAGCCAAACGCCAAGCTTTTGCCCCACTTCCCGTGACGTCACAGTTAAGTCTCACGTAATCTCGCGTTATTGTTACAAACTCGCAAAAGGACTATTACGCAGTAACGCCTCCAAATAACTCTAACTTTGATGAAATATCTTAGTCTCACTGGATCCAACTTAGCGAGTTCTACTGTAATTCAATGAGATATCAACTAAAAGGACACAGCAACCACTGAATCTCAACCTAAAAGCTCCACTCCCAGTATTTAATAGCTTTAGATGTCTATGACATGGTATGAAAACACAAAAAGTGTACGAAGTGGGAAATATGGAGGGAGTGCTTGCATCGCTCACTCAAAAATTTCCAAGACAATGTTCGAATTCTGTGCAAGTGATTATTCTGTGTATAATTTGGATGATATTGTCGCACGAAATGACTGACGACCCGAACAGGTATCTTTTCACCCCCACTTAAGAAAGTCTTCAGTCCCATACCGATCCACTGTATGGGACAGCAACAGTTTAGTGCAAATCAAATATACCTAAAAAAACTATGCCACAATATTTATAGTCATTGTATTGAAGAAACATTGAAATATTTCCAGAAGCGGATCCAGGATTTTGAGTTGGGGGGGGCAGGGCACAGCATTAGTCAGGATTTTGTCCGTCAGACATTCGCACCCCCAAACTGTCAAATGGAATCTGGGAGAATTTTAGGGGGGGCATGCCCCCTCTAAATCCGCCACTGGTTTCAATATAAGAACATAGCATATCACCAGGTTTATCTATACAAACGGGATAGCCAAATGCCACACACAAAAGCTTTTCACAATTCGTTGTCCATTGACAACGCAGCCAGTCTGAATTTATCTGTGCCACGGCATCCTCCTTGGACACACCTGGAGCACCAGCAGTCGGCATTGGAGGGGCTCTAAGCGAATTTCAAGATTTCCGCACTAAGTGCAAGGTGTTTTCCCTTACTTCATTTACTTCTCTGAAAAGCAAAACAGCAGCAATTCAAAAGTAAAAAAAAACATTTTGAATCAAGAGTAGTCCATGATTAAAGTAAAACACGACAATAACTAATTGCAAGTTTTCGCCTACTTTTATAACCTTCAAGCAAATGCCAAAACTAGAGTTTAATCCTGTTTTTTTTTTTTTTTGAAGCAGATTACTGTAATAATCAAAACCTTGGAATTGAGTTACCATCGTGTTTTACTTTATTCATAGTCTGCATTCTTTTCAAAATACATGCATCTTTTGGTAGCACTAAATATTACTCCCAGGTCTTTTGAGAGCTTTGGTTGCTGTGGCTTTAAGTTTTACTGATCCAATTGTAACTAAATCTTTCACGGGAAAACAAATTTTAAACACTTGAGAACTATGGTGATAGTGAACAAAGATCGTTTTGTTCAGGCACTGTGAAAGCGTCATGAATTCTTAGACATCAAAATTATCAACGTAGCTCACCTTTTTATAAGACCAGCTTCAACCTTCATGACGTGTTTGTCGTCGAAGCAGCCGTCCTCAAAATGGTCGGAGCATATTTCGGCTCCGACAGATGGCTGACTCGACAGTCATTTTCCAAAGACGAGTAGTGCACACGTAAACGTGCCATTACGCGGCCAGATGCTTGTCTTTTGAGAATTTGAATGGGCTCACGCCTTTCACCTGGGTGGTGTTAGAACACACACAGATGCACCATTGCTAATTAAAAACACGCCAAGATTGAACGGTCTTTGTTCGTCATGTACTGTGATATAATAGCGGTGAACTGCATTGTAGGATATGATCTGATTTGTGTTCCCCAATACCATGTCACAGTGTCAAATGTCAACTTTTCGCGGATTTTTTTATTTTCGCTTTTTTAAAATAACTAACTATACAATTATACGATAACTTGAATCAAATACATCCAAATAGCAATACCTTGAAGATATTATTGCAATTTAACATACTTGGACCTCGCGTATGTTACTATCAGTGGATGAATCTTGTTATCCATGTCCATGGTCAGGGACCATTGTGTCCGAGCAGCGTCGCATTTTGTAATTCTGTTACTATAGAATTACTGCAAAAGCTTGATAAAACATATTTCCCATTTGTAGTACTAAAATTGATAAGTGACTAAAATTTTACAGCCGTAAGTCAACTCACTTGAACACAGATAATTCGAGTCTAGGTGGCACATCAATCATGCTAGTAAAAAAGCCTTTGCTATTTACGTATATTTAATTTCAGATGCAAAGAACAAATATGATTTCGACAGTAGCGGGTAGATAATAAAATGTGAATGAAAAGAACCTTAATATAATTTAAAACAAACAAACAAAATAATAACGCTTTTACGCTCACGGTGATATGAATACGTTTTCAAAGACAACATGGCCGTCATTCTCAGGTGATGGAAATAGACGGGTGATTTTCTTACCTCGGCCAAGGTATAAAATTGTGCTCAAAAAGTCTTTTATTGTGATAACAGAAAAGAGGTAAACATTATACCATGTTGCGTATTACTTAATTTGGTGCATATTTTCTAGTTTTGGAACTAGATTACCGTTTGAGATGAGGACTTTAGTTGTCTTCCACTAAGAGATGTAGCTCAAGACTTGAACGTAGTGCCTGCACCAGCTAAGGCAGAACGTTCCCGAGTGAGCAAAATACGCGTTTCTTGTCTCTGGAGAAAACTTGGCACTGAGGTGGAGCTTGTCAGTTCAAGCAGGTCGATCTCTCATCTCAGTGCTTATGCTTGTCAGCCAGAATGTGTAGACAATTGACTCATACTTTTCCTGTGCAAAACGATAAAAACAACATAATCAACCTTATTCGGGTTCAATGAGCAAATTGTGAATTCAGCGCAGTTGTTTTAACAAAATTCACACCACGGGAATCCTTTCCTATGAGCCGGTACCTGGAACACAGAACTAATGGTCCCGTTGTTTTAATCAAGTCTCAGTATTTTCTGTTTTATAAAATTATAATCCTTTAATGGAGGATCGTTGGACAGCTTGTGGAAATCTCCACCTCTACCCCGCCCCTTTATGAATCCGGAATTGGGAGCCTCTCTGTATTGTACACACAGTAAGAATGAACTTGGCAAGATAAACGAGTCGGGCGGCAGATGTTACAACTTGAAGCACACTCATCGTCAATTGGTAATTCAAATCCTTCATTTCACTGGATTTTGACGGTGACTAATGAGGAGGCCTCGCACTGGTGTTTCAAAACCCTGTGAATTATGGTTGAATATTTTCTTTACACAATAGAGCTGCCTCAAGCTGGCTCGAAACCTTCTCAAGTTTTTCAGACTGAAGAGGTGCCAACAATTCGTGTCAGCTTTGTGGGGGAATGTCGTCTATGAAACTTAAATGACAACATAAATAAATTAAAGATAAAGTGTCACAATTTCGTGGCACCGACTGTCCCGCAAATGTCGCAGTTTGACGGCCATGCGACATTTACGATGCAACTTCAATATGATACCTCGCCATGAAGTCGCACCAACGTTTCAGCAAAATTTCGTTGCAATTAATTATGACTGACAAAATTGGGAATTTCTCACAAAATTCGCAAGGGCGCTGGAGGCGGGAAATGAGACACAAACGACGATTGAAGGAACGAACGTGATCTCGGTCATTTGGTTGTTCATGCCATTAATAGTTTAAGTCCCATTGTTATATTTCTTTGCTGAACAAAAGGCTCGTGCCACTGTTGGCCACAACACCATCTTGGGTCCGGCTATCGACTTCCAGCTAGGCGTGGAACACTGAGCACGTTGTGTGTGGACTTCATATCGATCATACGAGATATGTAATCTGTGGTACGAATACAAAAGTGCAGCGAGGACTAGTCGGTAAAGAATGAGTCATCTGATCAAATAAGCTCGAATATCTCGAAAACGGTAAATCGAAGCCAGAAACAGATGGCAAATTGCATATAGAGCACATGACAAAGTCTATCAGCATGTCGAAAGCAGTGGCGGATCTAGGATGTCACAAGGGGGGGGGCGGCAACATTTTGTCCGGCTGTAAGCATTTGCGCAAACTGAACCACGATTGTAGATGCGCATAGCCCCGAATGGGGGGAGGTCGGGAGGGGGGTTTGCCCCCCTCCCGCCCAGGAAATTGTTCTGTTTTTACCTCTAAAAATCAATCATTTTCCTTGATTCCTGAAGTATTATTCAAGAAAAAAAAAACACAGAGAACGTGTCAAACAGGAAAACTGAACGTACCAAAGACTTGAACTCACGACCTCGCGGTTAGACAGCGCATGCATTACCACTACACCACCACGATTTAACCACAGGCGCTTGGGTTTATCGCAAATGACGTCACAATACATTTATAAGAAAACATAAAGGTTGGACACTCGAAATCTGTTTAGCCGAGGCTCCCAACTTCAACCGTCCAAAATCCAAATAAAATCTGCGTGCACCTCCCTTAGCTTAGTATTGCATAAACATTCGAAGCCTTATCTTTCCTAGATCCCATCAACTGTCTTCGTGAGTGGTGAAGTGGCGATGGAATTTCCAAAACAATCTCAAAACTCTGAATTCAAGGACCTGAAATAGTAAACATGGCGGATTTCAGTCGTGCTTCAACTTGTACGCCTGACGTAGGTGAAACTTCGAGTTTGAGCAAGCAACCAATATTTCAAATTCAATAATTCTAATCCAAAACTCAACTAATTGAGAACGTTAAAGTTAGTATTTTAATGATTATTTGTAACTTTATTCCACTGACGGCTCATTTTAGCCCTTAACTTAGAACTTTATTACATAAACTGGCGTATCTTGTTTCTCATCTTGACATCACGCACTTTTTTGATTGAAGCACAACGCACACTCGGCCAGGAAACGCAGCCCGTGCAAGTATTACAATGCGCGTGGCCAACGAGTTACCTCAATGGTTTTGGCCAAAAATAAAACCTTCATAAGAAATCACAGGACACAAAAAACTTCGCATATCAATACAGTATCAGGATAATTTATATTTGACACAAATATGTGAGTAATTACATTTATTTGGCAATAAAGTGCTCTCTGCTTCTCATGATCAAGTAGTCAATGGATTGACGGCTAAAGCCGCGCGAAATTAGACTTTCGGATTTAGCTCGGGAGCGTCTGTCAAAACCCGGATGTGCGAAGACCGTCTGCCATGACATCACGGAATAAGGTTTTTGAATTTCTGATTTTGGCATTCTTTTGGCATTTTTGTTGCCAAGTCACCACTCGAAGACAATTTGAAGAGATCAAATGAAAGAAGGTATTCCAAGAGTTGTCCGATGCTAGTTTCGTGGAGTTCCATGCACATTTGAGTAGAAAATTCTGAGCAAACAGATTTCGAGTGTCCAACCTTTATGTTTTCTTATATATATATTGTGACGTCATTTGCGATAAACCCAAGCGCCTGTGNCCCCCCCTAAATCCGCCTATGCGAAAGGCAATGAGCTACATATAATTTGATTTATCTCATTGGAAATCTCGCTATAATAGGACGCCGGAAATCGTGCCGGGCATGCGCGAAAATGCAATCAATACAAATATTCTTCCACGGCAGCGTGTAGCTATATAATACCTCCGCAAATCAAATGCTAAAGAGAAAAATGGCAGCCACAGTAGGTTTCCAATTATTCACAAGACACATGCTTGTAAATTCCCTGCAGTCTGGGAAAGAATTGCGACAAACGGTGTTTCCAGTATTTTTCTTCGTAGCCATTTATTAAATGCGAAACTAGACCATTAATAGACTAGACAACTACACAAATTTCCTAATAAGGAAGTGAATACACAAAGCTGACCAGTGCACCGGAGCTAGCGGCCGGAACGAGGCTTTCTCCCTCCAGTGAACTGTAGGTTGAGTGCTGTCCACCAAACATACTCCGGCATCGCCATTTCAACGCACTTCATGTTGCCGCTGTTACAAATATTGAATCTTTTGTAAGCTCGATGTTATTGGGGATTAAGGGGTTCAGGGGGACACTTATCTTAACATGATGTGGACGAACGTGACCAAATAAAATAAGCGTAGGGGAGACCGGGACTAGTTCGACCCTTTTTGAAAAAAGTGCGATATTGTAGAAGCTATTTAAGCTGGTTCGTACAAAAGCGTTGTGTGAGAAGTACGGTCTGTCACACAATATATGATGCACATTTGAGAGATGTAATGCACCTGTCTTGCAGTAATTTTCCTTTCAAAATGGCACCCTCGGGGGCCCAACTTGCCCCGGCAAGTTCGGCCTTCGTTGCGGTACTCTGAAATTGAACAAAAACACATTTTTCCAAAATCTTGTGTTGATGTATGCCTGTTTATTTGTCCCTAAGGACCGTAAACTATACAACAGCTAGGGCTTGAATGAACCATCTGGTAAAAATATTTTGCAACTAACATAATATTTCTCCTACTTTTCTTCTTACTGAGGCATTAAACTTGAAGTCCTGGTCTCACACGTTGTTAACCCTTATTACATGGTTAGAGAATGTTATAAGGATACAAGAAGTACTTACCCCATATCTAATACACGGCGATCCGTAGTCGAAAAAAGTTTAAATGAACG
>NMRA01000584.1:85413-128837 GCA_002633005.1 Phoronis australis | reverse complement strand
CTGGCCACCATTCCCGTACGTTTCTTCATAGTATTCGTTCAATTCTTGCTCATAATCGTCGTCGCTTTCAAATTCCCTGCTCTCCGCCATTGTTCAATGCTAGTCACTGATCTCTTGTGTTCAACCCATGACGTCACATGGCGGGAAATGTGAAAATTGGCAAAATTGAAAGAAAACTCAAAATTTCGAGCTAATTACACAAAATAAACATGGGTTTAGCTAAATTTTACGTCATGCATTTAGTTTGTGGCCAGCAGTAATTCAAAATGTGGAAAAATCCATGGTGTGTACTGTTTAAGTAACCTCTAACTCGGACTGGAGGCCAGAAGGAGGCTTCTCGTTCAAGCCACCCGGATATCAGATGTCGCTATTTGTGTCTGTCGAATTTTAAAATACACTCTGCAAAAATCATAAATCCATGATGGAGCGCTGTACACACGCCATAGATCCTTTTAGCTTCTCTGTCGAAATCTACATGTATATATTGAAGGAATATTCGTGCACCTCTAGAAAATTGACTCATGACCACGGGAGTTTATTTCTGTCGCACATTTAGTCCTCACGTGCCTCCAAAAAAAGAAAGCTGGCTTTCAAAATATGGCCGTAAATGCAAAATTGACAGACAGTTCTACCAAAGATCAACCAGTTCCCTGCCCATGCCCAACACAGTCGATAATAGATTCTGAGGTCAAATTGCCTTCAGATTCCAAAAACTGTGACCCAAAAAGGTGTCAACTTATAGGGTTTTCATGCAATCTTGGATTGCTTGAGGGGGACCATTATTATGAGATCGATTTTACTAGAGCAATAGATTGGATTTCCATTTTAGCCAGCTTAACAAGCTGAAGCCGAAATGCAGCTTAACCTGATCAAGTAAATGGGTTAAGCTCGTTGACAGCCGGTTCGCTAAAGCAAGCGAGGCAGAATTAATTCAATAAATCAAACCTACTTTCAATACAACCTCTAGACTGCCACCGAACCCGACATAGGCCTACCCCCCTGAATATTGACTGCGGTTGTACAGTGCCACCTGGTGGTATAAATAATGCTAGCGCTTAGACGACGATGAGACATGTCAAAGCAGATAAAAGCAGGCCAATCAAACAGACGAAGAAATCAGAGCCGGAAAGAAGCATCAGTGGTCGTATATTAAAAGAAATATAGGCCGGTACCTCGGACATATCAGGCTATATCAAGGAGGACGCACCATAGTGGGCTGGGAGGGGGGCTATAGGCCCTGCTTTTTCAGTGCTGCGCCGCACATGGTCTATGGTTGTGCACACCAAGGGGGCTGGGGGAGGGGGCTATAGCCCCCACTTTTTTTCAGTGCTGCGTCGCCCATGTTTGGACCGCCGATGGGCAATGTTGAGCACGGCCTCAGATAGCATAGTTCTCCCTCAGACCTAATCTGTTATTACATTACCACTGATATTACTTTCTTCTGGATCAGTACAATTCTTTACGATGGTTCGGTTCGGCTAGAACGAACTGACCCATTTTACGAGGAGCGCAAACCCCAAACCGACCATGGTCGCATAGATCCCAATCTAATGAAAAAGCGAGGAAATGGGGGTCGTGTACTGAATCAAAAATAGTCCGATACCTAGGACATCATTACGTTATTAAGACCTTGATTTATCAATATTGTTCACTTGCATACGCGACATTGTCCTCGGGATCGGTTCATATTTGCAAGGCGGTCTTAATCACAAGGCCCACTAGGCCCTATGACCACCACGGTCCCGTGATGATCTGTGTTCAATGCCATTCTCGCAGTAACTGTGAAAATCTTAATTGCTGTAATTCGTGGCGCAGTCACTGAAAAAAGTAATCAACAGGATCAGGGCCCAGCTTTGCAGTCTCAAGATCTCGCACAACTATATCGCTCTGCTCTCCACATGTGAAAATGTGTGTTCAAAGGCAGTACCAGTTGTGCGTGTATTAACTTCTTTTTCCGCAAGCACATTTCCTGCGTTTTTTCCGGTGTGAAACGCTTCTGAAAGTTTGAGCTAACTTTATACGATGTCATCTCCAACAACTGATTGCTTAGGTTGGCTTGAACACTTTGAGAGAACTCTACTTTCGTGGGCAGTTAACATAGTGATTGAAAACCATTCTGGTGTCAATGATAACCTTTCTTTTGAAGTGGAACGTTTTCGTTCTTGAAACCGGACTAAATTGACATTACAATTACTGGGTTTTGTGTGTACAAATCGAATATTTCCGTGTTCTGGACTTTGTCATAAATTCCGTAACAGACTAAACCCACGCAAGTCTACTCATTGATCAGAAATTTGGTTTTCTTTTTGAAGTGCTGAACAAGAAGGTCGAAAACTTTGCTGGTATACGTGTCAACATAAAGACCTTGATCGCGGTGGCCCGTTTCATCATGAAAGCGACCATCTCGACCACTTAATAGTCCTTAGTGACACGTGTGATTCTCTACTGGACTGTAAGGATAATAATTTCAGCCAACTTTAAATCAGTATTTGCCAAATGTTGAAGCTTGTGGAGAAAACAGCTTGACAGCACAATGGAGCAAGAGCGTTTAAAACTGTCTCTCACTCTTATGCATGGAAATGATATTCTGAACTCTGTTGACTTTGAGTCGATAATTATACATATGCTCTTTCTGAATGTATTATCCTACACCTCTCTGAAAGTAATTCTCTGTACATGTATTTTTATCGGTAATGAGCACCTGTGCTAATGTTTTCTTTGTTGTATCTACCCACTCCGATTTAAAGTAAATGTTTACTTACTTACTTACTTACTTACTTACATAATTGTCTAAAAAGAAAATTTGCTTGTGTTAAATGCCTTACAAAATAGTTACGCAGCGTCTTAAAGTACGTTCCGTAGATGCGAGAAACTAGCGAAAAAACAATATCACGCGAAACCACGTAAAATCTCGCGAGTGAAAACGAGTGTTTCGCGAGTATTGTCGGGAGCATCGGAAGTTGAGTTCACCGTGGGTTTCCCTTGTTGGGAGCTTATACCAGCGTACCTTAGCAGTATGGGGGGCCATTGAGATGATTGATCGGTGAGATTGGAGTGTTTAGCTATGGTCCCGTTAGCGAAGACTTCGCAACGCAAGTGCTTTGTTAGTGTATTGAGTTTGTAGGAAGAACCCTTGGTAATATTAGCGCGGACGCCATTTCCGCATGTATGGGCCCCGTAAATGCAAAAAATTGTCAATAAAAAATCAATTTTGCTCTTTCCGCACACTTAGCTAGTAGATTGTTTTTTACGAATCAGATTTCATTTTCTTTTAACTATTTTTGCACTTTCCGCGGCACATACACATGCGTGCCCACCAAGCTCGAGTGTTATTTTTTGCTGAACTTGTGTTTTGAAAGACATGCATCATGGTGTCCAACATGTGCGTTGATTTTTATGTTGTTTGCGAACCGGTAGGCCTACGATAAATACACATATGCGGTTTTATCGCTATGATTAGTAGTTGTGTTGATGGTATAGCGGTCCCAGTACACCCATTGCCCGAGGTCCTGTGATATTGTTAAGGCGGCTCTGTGAACGTGTCTGGTATTCACTTGGCTTGTTGACAAACGGTGAGTTTAAGACACAAAAATATAACTTTTACAAGAACTCAGGTAAAAATCTTTCCATGCTTCAAATGTGCTAAGACGCATTACACCATTGCCAATGGCCCGCACTAGCTCAATTTCCGTAGAATGTCTAGTGGGAAAAACCAATAGTCCAAGAGTCTATATTCTTTATTTTTGCCATGTACTTGTTTCTATTATAATACATTATTAAGGCATCAATTGAAATCATGACAAAACTTCAAGTTCCCTACCTTTAGTGATTGAAATGTCTTCTCTTGAATAGCCAATTGGCACAAAGAAACCGCAAAAGTAGGTTTACATATCATATGTCTGTTTCAATATCATTAGCGTAAAATTCTTGTGATTTGATCCTTTAATGATCAGCCTCTCAGCCGTCTCGTAAACACTACAATAGCCGTGTAAAAGTCAGCCTGGAAATGTGTCCCCGAAAGAGTATAATAAAAATCTGATGACTATCTTTCGAATTCCCAGTGACATTCGAGTTCCGAGAGGTGGGTTGTTTGTATTAGAGGTTTTATTAAGACGGCTAAGTCTCGTAGCGAACAGCCGGTAAGTTCATTCACCGAGGTCGAAGGAAACGGTCTCATGATACTAGCAGACCTGGCCGCTTATTAAGAATCCCACACCTGAGAAGACAACAAGAGCTAGACATTCTCAGTGTTGACACCTCTAAACATAGACGACGCAGCACTGAAATAAGTGTGGGGGCTCTGACCTGCAGGTACCTTGAGAAACAACAAAAGGAAACTTGAATGATGTCATGTAGAGAAAGATTCGTCACTGAAAGGCGACCCAAAACATGACCTCATCTTGTTTTGTGCACGTTCGAACAACATTTGTGTGATCGACCAGAGGAATGTATTTCGACTGATCCACAATCGATGAATGAAGTGCTGCGCTCGACGTCTCACTGTTGACTTCAATTGACGTAGTAGAAGATCGTTTGGCAAATTGGTTATTTTTGTAATCAGAGTTACATAATTGCTTTAGTGCAATCCGAAATTTATTAAATTTTAGTATAATAAATTTTTGTAGGGCCTTATTGACAAGACTGCGTATTGAGTCAAATTTCTCCAAAACTAGGAACTTTAACTTTGTAAGCTAAAAGTAGATAGCCTGTGAAATTAAGGTTTTTGATATTTTACCAATCTACTATTACTTGAGTCACGTCATTATATCTTTTTAGTGCAATTAAACAAGAAAGGACACATTAGAAAAACTGTGACATCAATTACATGAGTAATTTAATTTGATGTAAATGTTCAATTCTAGATCTCAAAAGCGCTATTGCAGCTTTCTAAAACATTATTTCGTTTTCATTTTATGCTGTTTTTCATTAAAATGATAACTGAGCCACATTTTTGTTCACCCTCCTCATGCAAAGTGGAACATTTTATAAACAATTCGTAAAAGCGTTTTGTAAAACAGTGCATAAAGCATAGTATTATTTCTTGAGATGTGATGTTCCGAAGATAGCAAACTCGGACTATTTGGGGTCTTACATAACTTTGAACATTTTTGACATCGAAGTAACATCAAGGAGCGTGCAATCAGTAGTTTGTGGTACCTTCCATATCACTTTTAGTAGGCACCTCACAAGTCTTTTGAAAGAGACACAACAGCGAGCAGAGAGATATTCTGAAATCAGTCCCAGCGTTGAGTCGAACCTGGTACACTCGCGATCGCAGCCGCAGGCTAGATCTTGTCAGAGCTAAATCGCGAAATGGCTTGCGTATTTATGTGGTTAAGTCACCGGCCTTGATTTCAGCAAATGTCAGACAACGGCGTGAAGTAACGATTTGTAATAATATCACCCAACCGCAACGGATTATGTTGTTTTATAATATAGCTCTGATCAAACTCCAGTAAATTTCCCCATCTAACAATAATTCTAAAAATGCGTTTTTTTCTGCCCTAAAACCGTTAAGGTAAACCAAATGATATTCTCTTAATAACATTACATCATTATTTCCAAAGTAAACAAATTTTAAGGAGAATTTTGATTGTGTTCAACAACATTGGATGATGTCTTGATTGTGGTTTTAATTTAAAATTGATAGGAAAAAACCCAAATTCTGTCAGGATTGTTAGTTGCGAAAGGTATTCTCATTTTCGTGCTGTCTTCCGATGAAGGACACTCATTCAGCATTCTAAATTTGTAAAAATGAGGAAATATATAACTGAAACATGCCAGGGAAGCAGAGGTCAATTGCATGAAACAGTCCCAAATAGGGACTCGACAAAGTACCCTAAATATTTTGAGTATTGGTGTCTTTTTACTCACGGATGTAATCTTTTTCTGTCATTTCATCTTTATTACGAGCTTCTCTTTAACTTCCTGCCATTTCCTAATAATATATCTGAAAACTGAGTCCCGAATTCATTGAAAATCAATAGGGACTTAGTCCTTAAACTGGGGGTGCTGCATAAAAAGATCCTTATTGATTTTCGATAATATTGAGAATTCAACGTGAAGTTCACCCTCAGTTTGTATCACATTCAAAAAGTTACTTATTAATGAAACTGAAACACCATGAGAAAGCACAATCGGTGTTTTTACAAGCCCACAAATACGCAAGAGATCTAAGGAACTTAGTGGAGTGATGGAGTCCCTGTTTGAGTTTGTTTCATGCAACCGGACACAATTTACCAGCTTTGATTACAACTGGGTGCAGGTGGTACTTTTACACTGAAGTGCCGTCAACGCCTCTAGTTACCCCCAGAACAAGTTACTCCTGTCGCTATGTTTAGTAGTAGTGTGGGCGAAATTTGGGCTGGGGCAACTTGACACACGTGTGATAATTTACCCCACTCCATTGAAGAAAGGTAACTTTTTCAGTGCAAGTCGTAGTGAAGATGCAAACCTGCGGAAGTAATTACGAGTTGTGTTCTTGCTCAGTTACGCACGTAGGGGAGTCGTATCGTTTTTGCGCAATATATGTCGCATGGTGTAGGTTGTGTAGTGTAGACGTTCGGCTTATCTAGGGAAAGTTTGCCCAGGGTAATTCGTAATCGTGGGTCGTTCGGGGGAAAATGTCGCCTGTAATTACACTCGTAATTACGATCGAGACTGCGCTCGTGTTTTACGACCGTAATCGTTATATCCAATGAGAAATTGATTTGTTGGTCACATGAGCTCATATCGTTATGAGAAATTGATTTGTATGTCACGTGAGTTCTACAGAAGCTGGACGCTCGTAATTTTACGCTCGTATTTTTCGCTCGTAATTATAAGATATACACACGTTAAAATTAAGCCATTCCAGCACTCCACGTGACAACCATTCATACTCAGCTGATATTGGTTTGTGGTGCACATGGTTTGTTATTCAAATGTATTGTATAAAGAATGAGTGATTTACCACCAACATTCAGAAAATCTATTACATTACAACAAATAGAATAAAATAAAATGAAAACATTTTGCCACCTCGATATGCACTAAAACGGACCACTTTCTAATGCCTGCGATGACTAGGGGAGCAAGTTAAAAACATCAGTTAATATTCAGTATTTTCAATATTTTTCTCCTGAGATTTTACCTTCAGAAAAATTATGAGCGTAAAATTACGAACGTACAGTTACAAGCGAAAACGACGAGCGTAATATTAAGAGCGTACAACTTCTTTAGAACTCACGTGACCTGCAAATCAAATTCTCATTGGATATAACTATTACGAGAGAACGATTTCGGTCGTAAAATGCGAGCGAAGTCTCGGTCGTAATAACGCTTGTAATCATGGGCGAATGATTTCGGTCGTAAACACTAGCGATGTCTGAGTCTGAATTAGGAGTGACACATTCCCCCGAACGGCCCTCGATAATACTTTCCCTCGAACGGCCCACGACAATCCGTGTGTTAACACGACTTGAGTAATTAAATCCGCTATTATCTTATCATTCAATCTGTTCGTTTCCTTAAATCCAAGAATCATTTTCCATCTTGACAAGCCCCATGCTTCTCTAATTACTTTGCCAATCTGGACATGGTCGTACAGTCATTGCATATGTGAGTAAAAGGCATGGGCTTGGTTAAAGGCAATATTTCAAGCCATTTGTTGCCCCATTTCTGACGTACTTGCAATATGTACTTTTACTAATTACAATAATGTTAAAGCATTTGTCAAAATGATTATACCTCAGTCTCTTGTTAACCATTAGCCATCAGACTTGTAAAAACTGATGAACAATATATTGGCATTACTGAAGAGTGATTGAGCTGACGCAAACGTGTGGATTCACGTGGTTACTGGACTAAAATGGCATTGTGTATTTGTAACGTAAGCGTGACATCTGGTGGAAGCGAGCATAATAGAGATAAAGCATGACAATTGTTCATGACATTTTACGCGTCAGAATACTACGTTTGGCTTGGCTTCGGTTTAAGTTAATTGAGTATTTTTACTCCTTAGGTCTGTGGAGACCTTCGACTTTCGCGCAAAGATATTTACCCGTCATTCGCCCGCACAATTCCTCCTACAACCACCGTATCCAAGTCGATGGTGTCGATGATGAGGCACTTCAAATGGGACAAATTTGTTTTGGTAGTCCAGAACTCGACGATGTGGCAAGAAGTAGCCCGAGGGGTCGAGAAAGGCTGCGCCGAGAGCGCCATCTCTATCACAGCTAACAGAACTATACCACATCCATTCACTGGAGATGGAACTGACCCAGAAGAAATCGGTAACCTTGTGCGAATCATCAACGAAACGCATGAAAAGACGAGAAGTAAGCCAGTCATGTACTTTTTCACGACATTTTGTACATTATATAACTAAGACGTGACATATTTCTATGCTTTTTACAATGAAAATGTCCACTGCCTGTCAAACTTATGATTTAGACCATCGCTTTAAAATTAGTCTAAAGTTGTTCCTTAATCAGATGAGCAGATGAAAAGGCATTCCTGGGTTTGAAAAGAACGGACATTTCTTTACTGTTCGAGACCATACTCGGTGAATTACGTGACAAACCGTGACAACCCAACTAGTAGAGCCTCGCTCAGGATTCCCTGAGTGTCGCTAGGTGGTAGAGAAAACACAAGGAACCAGCGAGCTTGTAGAGCCTGACCTCAAGCAATAGCTGACAGTTCTCTGGAAGTCATAAAATCAACTCAAATTTAACTATCGAACAATTTGAGAACAATTTCAGAACGGTCAAAGGTCTCAATAAAAACGCTGTTGTGATGGAAGGTTAATTTATAACTTTTTTATCTCTTATTGAGAAATATCTTTTTAGAACTGTTTGTCCCATCAATGCGCGTGTCTTTCCGCATTTTAGACGTGTGGATGAAGTGCTCATAATTTGATATACGACTTCATTGATTACGACGGCTGTAAGTTCTTTAAAGTGACTCGTTTATTGCACTTGATATATTTCATGAATGACATGGGTTGTCATTTTATAGTCTACGTGTTTCTGGGGGAAGCTTACGCTCTCATAAACTTCGCTCGTCAAATGCACGACAGAGGGTTGCTGACAGACGGCAAGTATGTCATCATCGCCGTTAAAGAGAAGCCGTTTGATGACGAGCGAATGCTGATTAACGAAGTTGTATTTCAAAGTAAGTGACATTGACATGACCACCTACTAGGACATAGCTGGTGCATAAAGGTATAAACTATGTAAGGTACACGGTCATTTAAACCACTAAACAACATTTCGCTCAGTTAAAAGATCTATTTTAGTCAATAATGATTACAAAACTACCCCTAAGTTAACAAATGGCCGGTGTTGCATTTTCCAGTACCATTTGAGAACTGGGGAGATCTACCGAATAAGACTGTAGAGAAGTACATATCCGCATTTCGATCTGTGTTAATACTGACTCTCCGGCTGCCCAAAACGGACCAGTACGAGTACTTTAAGGACCAAGTCAGAGAGTATAACACGCTTCCGCCATTCAACGGAACGAAGCCACCAAGCATACTGTTTAAAGTACCTGTAAGTATATGTTAATCATATATTTCTGTTGTCGTTTGCTGGAGAGTTTGTCAAGACCCATGACAGTTCTTAGAAACTGTTACATAGTTTAATATACCATCCGTGGCGCTTCATGCGTGGACCGCAACTTTATTGAATTCTGCATGTCTAACGATTTTTGAAGTACGTACGAAAGGCCAACGACCTGAACGCGTACTGGTAAAATGTTATAATATGATGAAAACTCTCGTCTCATGCTTGACGGTCGAATTTCAAGTACACTTAGCCGACATCCATAAGACGGCATTATTTCATGTCGTACTTGTGAATGGTTTTCAACAGTCAGAATACGTGCGTACGTTTTATTTTCAGGTAAAAGTCGAATCTGCCTATGTCTACGACGCCGTGACTATCCTTTCCCGAGCTGTTCGAGAGTTGGTGAAGAATGGTAGCGATCCCTTTGACAGCAAGCAGGTCTTCAACCGAATTCGTTCTCGACATTACAAGAGTAAGCTCACTTGTCTCTTACGTAGTTACGTAATTTGCACGATATCAGATTCATCATGTAAAGGAAGTGACACCTATATTTATCTCAGATTTATATACCTCGCATCATGCAATGTATGACATTTTTATAGGTGCTCACTTCAGTTGGCAACCTATACGTCTAGAACTCTCTCATGCATAACCTGCGAAGACGCTTGTTTGGATTCTCGATAGAAAAGAAATATTCCTTTAACATTATTTACGCATTATAATTTTTTCCTGAACGACTGATTGAAACACTCTTATCGAACTCATTTTGAATTTCAGGTATTCAAGGCTATGACGTGTTTATGGACGAGAACGGAGACCCCGAAGGCAACTATACTGTCTTGGCTATAAGAAGAAACCCTAACGAAGGTCTCGGTTGGGATATGAAGCCAGTTGCAAACTTTCTTTTTGAAAACAGAACGGGTAACCCAGTACGTGTAATGGTCTTTGCAGCCTTTCTGCGTCATAACTGCCGTCGTCAATGAAAATGTTTCTGTAAAGTATGTGTTGCCCGCTAAGTCCAGCTTCATGCAGTTTATCGTGCTTTGCCTCAGCGAGCCTTGTAGATATATAACTTCATACTAAATTATTTAATGAACGTTATTTATTCCTTAATAATTCAAACGTAGAAGTGAATTAGGGGCACTTACTGTAATTCAACCTCTTGCATTATTTTGAGAGAACTCGAAATACTTCAAGATGGCAGTGATTTGGTGGTAATGTCTAACTCCCGTAAAGGTAATTTGTTTTCAGAAATTTGCTGTTTGACGTGTTATTTATTTTTATTTGAATGTCATTAAAGATGTCATTTATTTCAGTCTTTCATTTATGATAATGGAATAGAGTGGGTGGGTGGGTCTGCACCACCAAGTGAGCCAGAGTGCGGGTTTGATGGGCGGAAGTGTGAACCAGAGCACCTGTCAATCAGTCTTGGAGTCTCCATCACAGTGGTGCTGTGTCTCATAGCGGCTGTCTTCGGCTACAGGTAATTATTGTCGTCCATTGGTCGGCTTAACAACGATGTTTGGAAGGAAACTTTAGATTTGTTTTCTGTTTAACATAACGTTTTTACCAGTGATGTTTACAAGTAGGCTCGGTTCTCGCTTTCGTTTAGCTGTAGTTCAGAGGTTGACACAGTTCCATGCGGCTGAGAGTATTCTGGCCTGAACCTTTAATTCGAGCAATAGTACTCCAACGTCAAGGTTCGCTTCTGTTTTATCCATTATGTTGATGTTACAGGCATTATATGTACGAAAACAGATTAGCACGGTTACTATGGAAAATCAATCAGAATGAGATTCAGGTCACTGGAACGACAGAGGAGACCACCAACTTTGAAAAACTCAGGGTATGTTATTCATGAATTTGAAGAAAAATGTATTTTTTAAGGAAATATGCAATCGTCCGGTTTTGTATAAGATTACGTGGTGACTAGTTATTTTGCAACATCTAGTGTTTATGTCTTCTCTTGTTGTTGGATTCATCTTTGAAAGAAAATGAAAACACGTTGGCCTACCCTAGGTAGTTTTAATCTTCTTGTGATTCACAAGTCATTGGCCTGTTTCTATTTGTAGAAGAAATCGTCCATCAAGTACGGGTTCCTTAATACGGCAGAAAGTGTTCATTCTCGAACTAGAAGTGTGATGAAAAAAGTAATTTACACTAAAATTGGAACATATAAAGGAACAGTTGTAGCCATAAAACAGTTACCTAAGAAACGCTTCGAGCTGAATAGAGCCGTTAAGAAAGAGCTGTACTTAAGAAAAGAAATGGCTCACGAGAACATCAACAGGTTTATAGGTGCCTGTGTGGACGCGCCGCTGATATGGATAGTCGCGCAATACTGCACCAGGGGTAGCCTAAAGGTAGGCTCATTGTTTTATTTTTCGCTTACATTTTGCCTGAAAATGCACTTTTCTGTAAATTGCTACAAGTAGTATGGAAAANTTAAAAAACAGCGAGAATTCTCGACATTTCCTCCCATTCGCACGACCGATCAAAATAAAATTTACTTACAACCCTGTAAGTCATCAATAGCTAGAGTCTAGTTGTTGTTTGTCGAAATCGCACACAAGATGGCGCTATGTCCACTAGTTTTCGAAATTTCTTGTATGGAGCTCTAACTACGCTTTGAGGTACTAATTTTGTAATTTGTTATGGAGGTAAATCTCGCCAAAGGTTATCGGATGTTAGTAAGGGCGAGATCTTTCGGCCCATCATTGAGCACACATTTTACATAAGAATTTTACTTTTGTTCTTGATGTTTAAGAGACTACAGTTTTACTTAACGGTTAATTGGTTATGGTGAAAGTGTAATAATTAAATATTTCAATATATTACCCAAAGTTCACGTGAACACACTTACGCACTCGCATTCGCCATTTGTTTTGACTGTTCATAGTGCTGAAAATACTACCTGTATGACGTGTTAGCGAGAAACTTTGAGCCGGTTATGGGCCGAAGTGACCCCAGAGGTTAGCCAGACTTCCCTCGACAAGTTTTGTAATCACACTCAGACCATCTTGAGCATTTCCCAAAAGACTTCCGAAAAAAAATTCATAATTTGCAAATAGTTTTCAAGAGTGAAGCAAAGAGATTTCCATTTTTCGAACACTTTCGAAAAGTCATTGCCTTTTATAATACCGATTGCGAATCCAATCAATTTTGTGTCGTCGTTTCTTTCATTCATTCATTTCGCCAAATATTTGCTCGTTTGAGCGCTTTCATTGTTCTTATTAACTCGTTTATTCAGATATTATCCAGCAGATATTATCCAGCTGTTTTAGCGCATTCATGTGATAGAGAAATAGATGTTAAAAAAGAGTTGGTAAAATATCCCAGCCCAGTTTATTATATCTCTTTTCACTTTCAGGATATTTTAGCTAATAAAGACATACGCCTAGACGAAATGTTTATTGCATCTTTAGTTAACGACTTGGTTAAGGGTATGAACTTTATACATGAAAGTGAAATAATGTGTCATGGAAACCTCAAGTCGACCAAGTGCTTAGTTGACAGTCGATGGGTGCTTCAAATTGCTGACTTCGGTCTTCACAGCCTGAGAAGTCCCGAGCAGAAACACTACTCAAATGAAGAGGATTACTACTCTAGTAAGAATCTCATCGTGGTCTAAGTAGTTTGACTAAGCTTTGGAATCCCATTCCCTCCATTAACACCAGTTTGGTCTCTGTCCCATCCCCCAGGTTGGCACCATTTTTACCTTCCTCTCATAAAACCGCAAACAGAACGGTTCATTCCATCTGGTCGCTGTTGTGGAGACCCCTGGTTCCCTGCGTGTCGCTAGGTGGCAGCCAGTACGCTACTGATGTAGTGGAGAGGGTGCAGTGTCCCCCTGTCCCCTTTTCCTACGCCTGTATCGAGTACGTTCACTTAGCTGAGTTTTGGGGCACATAATATTACTTTAAGATATACACAAAACGTACCGAGAGTGGCGTTGATGAAGTAATATCCCACGAGACATTATTCCACGTATCGACCGAGACCCAATAATGTCGAGTTGGATATTACTTCATCTACGCCAATCGAGGTACGTTTTGTATTTATACCATACGCATCAAATTCCTAAGTTTCTGTCATTTTTTCGCCAGATTTTTCAAATACACCACTCGAGACTGTTCACGTGGCGGATTACATCCTATATTTATGCACTTGCGCATTAGTTGCAAGTTTTCTCTAGTAAAAGAAACAGTTTTAAATGTAACGATTTATTACTTGAAAACAGATAACCACGATGCAAGCAACGGCAACTGTGCATTGAACTTGTAACATCTCCTGAAAATAGTTAAATAACAACAATATTTCATATTGTGGTTACCCAGGAATCGACGCCTGAGTTGCAGACGACATCTTGTTTAGCAATTGAAAACTGAGACAGAACTGTCATATAATTAACAGGTCTGTTCCGGATTTTACGATTGAGACCTGGTTGCGAGTTGAGTGTTACTCACACTGTTGCAGTTACATTACTTTAAACTATTTTCCGAAAGTTTGATGATCGAACCGGCTATCGACGTCGAGTCAACATTGACCTACCTTTTGAACTTTCCATGTCAGAGGTCGCTGTTGAAGTAGTGCGGGAGGTGAATACGGAAAACATTGCATGGCCGTATTTCCCTCGACTGATTTATTGCGTATGGGATAAAAACATTTACTTTTTGCCAAAACGTTATAATTAAATTGTCTCTCTTCTTTCTTTGAAAGAACTGCTCTGGAGACCTCCCGAATTACTGCGCAGCCAGAGTCCCTTGCCACGTGGCACACAGAAGGCAGACGTTTACTCCTTCGCGTTAATACTCAACGAGATTTTTGGCCGTTGTGGACCTTGGGGTAAATCACAGTATTCCAGCAAAGGTAGGCTTGTGAATAGTTTGCTTCTGCAAGAGTCATGCACCATCAAGAACTGACAAAGGTCTTTCTAATGATGTGACTCTTACGAAATTCGGTTGAAAAACGGTGGAGTTGCGAAAAGTTTTCGTGACAATGAATTGCATAGGAATAATCAGCACCGAAACAAAAGAATGGAAACAAATGCCACGCATGTGCGGCGCAACTTCAACAGCCTCGCTGGTTTCCTGCATCCCGCTAGGTGGTCGGTAGCCAGCACGCAGGTATCACTTAATTTTCCTCGGGAAATTTTTTTACACCGGCGTTACTGATTGCCTAGTCGAATTCTCAACAGGCAACGCTTTACGCAAACAAACTGCCATGACTGGTGGACTGAAGTGTAAATGTGGTCTGTTGGGCAGACAAATTGCTGCTTAAAATTTATGTTCATGAAATGTGAATCCTAGAAATTGTGGTTGCGCCTTTTCGGAGTGCATCTTTCTACTGTCAATGTCTTTTGTTTACAATACTGTCCTATATTCATACAGTATGAATAACACACCGTTAAATCGGCCATGTGTTTATTGTACATGTATGTGCTTCAAGCACGCGGCTATCACTGCAGAAAAGAAACAGTTGCTGCGACGCCACTTGCATGATAAGGCTAAAAAATCGTTCACAGTTCGCCATATTTCACGGTGTTGTAAATCTAACCAATAACTGCTGAGGTTACATCAACCAATGCTAAAGCGCGTGCCACTGCGTGATACCTGCGTGCTGGCTAGGCACGTAGGGAACCAGCGAGCCTTAACTTGACAGCGCGAGCTCGAAGTTGAGATTCCAGGGCTAGAGTTCTAATGGTCACACTTGTCATAAGTGTTGACATTTGACACTACTTTTTTGCTTGCCTATGATTTGAAGTTTTGCTTGGGTATGGAAATGGTATTGAAAAGAAAACGATCGAGTAATTTCGTGTTGTTCAGTTTATAATTTTTCGGTGTGCTGACCTTTTAGTGAAAGAAATCAACGAGGACTTAAAAAAATCGGGCCCACTAGGTTCGGGCCCACGGATTGTGCATCCGCGCCGACTTCCCGTGGGATCTTGTGGACTTATGTCTCGTCGGACTTTTTCTTTCACCGAGGCGGACCTTTTTGCCCAATTCGTCCGAGCTCCTCGAGCCCCCCTCCCCCTGGGTGCGCCCTTGCAACTGAAGATATAATGCGAGTTTACTAGTCCCGGAATGTGCCTGTCAGTTGTTTGATTACACGTCGATCTCCGCAACTTGCCTTGTTCCGACGAATGGAACGGAAATGCTCGTTTTGATATATTTGTAGTCGTTCATATTTTAATTTCAGATGTGATTGAGAAAGTAAAGAATCCCGAAAGTAGCATACCGTTCCGTCCGGGCACTGCTCATTTGAACTGTGAACATTTCATTCTCAAAACAATGTATGACTGTTGGGATGAAGACCCTGACGCCCGACCTGATTTCAAAAGCATTCGAATAAAGCTAAGGCCTCTACAAAATGGCTTGTAAGTACCGTGTAACAAGTTCAGCCCCCAATTGCTTTACGGACATTATTATTTCATGAATTACATAGGCGTAGTAAATCCCATCTGCTATCCTTCACCCCCCCCCCTTATTGGATACTGGGTCTTTCAAGTGGAGCACATTATTTACCTGTGCGCTCTTTGCCACTCCCCAAACCTTGCGAACATTCTAATGTTTGAAGCAGGAACAGGACTATCATTTTACTTTCACTCAGTGCAACTTGTTTACTGTGAAAACTCGTAAACTCTCGTCATGTTTCAATTTCAATCAATTCAAATCCAGTCAAAAATAAAATACAGGGATTCAGCTAATTTTAAAGAAACATGGCGTCAGGGTTATAGAAACAGGCTGGCTCCGTGTCAGAACACGCAGTTGGTTTTTAATGCCTTTTGCGGAATCACGTGATCTATTCTCTGTGTGTGATGTGTGTCCATAATGTTTACAGGAGTGTCAATATTTTTGACAACATGCTCGCGATTATGGAAAAATACGCCACCAACCTTGAAAGCTTGGTGAGTGAACGGACACGCCAGCTGAGAGAAGAGAAGAAAACCACAGAATCTCTACTGCTTAGAATGTTACCAAGGTAACCGTTAAATGCACGTTCATAATGTACAACGGCGTGTAGGACCCAGATCTCCCCCGAAAGAAAGTACATCTGAATAATTCACCTCACCATGTAGAAGACGTAACTACAAATAGTGTCCCGTAAGGGATTGCCCAACTTTTACCATTTAGAAAGACCAAATGTCATTTCGTTCTGAAAAAACTGAATGTACTCATGGGCAATTAGCTATTGCCTTCAGTTGCTGACTAGCCGGATTTTGAGAGTAAGGCAAATTAAACTAGTTGAACCCGGATTAATCAGCAAATGAAAATGACACATTACGATATGCGCATGGAACCTGGAATGTTAACCTTAGTGTCACCATTTGTGTTAAAACAGGCCCGTTTTATCGACGGTCGCACGCCTGGTCGTAGAAAAGACGGTCTTTGGCACGCTATTACGAACTCGAAGCTGCATTTTTGTAGAAGCGAAACCTTACTGCTGACGTCATGTTGACACTTTCTGTGTTCATAAGTAACAATTGCCTTCACCAGCCTGGTTAATGAAGACTTCATAAATCAAAATTGAAGTTACGGCCTTCTTGACTAAGACCTGATGTACGACCTTTGATAGAGTAGGACCCTGAACTGTGTGAGACAGTCGAGAAACCATATTCTTCTGGAGCTACGTGCAGGGTGGATTTGACTGCACAAGAGTTAGTTCCTTTCTGCGGTCTGGGTATTTTGACTATAAACTCGGGAGGTAAAAGTTAGAGGGGACCCAGTGAATGATATGGTTAGGAACCCCTGGACGGGAAACGTCTTCCGCAATGTGAAGTTCACTCGTCCTCATAACAACTGAACCAGCCTTAAGGAAACAGTCAAAGCAAACGTATTAAGCAGTAAATTATGTAACAGAGTTCTTGAGCTGTGCTCTAGTCAAAAGTCGAAGAATGTCTAAATGGTGGAACACCGTTTGCTAGTGAGGGGACATGATGACCTCATGCCTACTCAGGTCGTCGGGATCTGCGATATTGCCACTGAATCCTGAGTAATCTTGCTCTACGGCACCAGTGGGTGGAACTGAGTTTTCAGTCCCACCCTGTCCCGCACACTAACAGTAAACCTTATAACGCTACCCAAGTTGCCTTTGCTAACGGGTATACTGAGGCATGCTACACTTGTTTTCTTTAGATCGGTTGCGGAACAGTTAAAGCGGGGGAAAGATGTCGTTCCAGAACACTATTCGTCCGTAACAATATACTTCAGTGACATCGTCGGGTTCACATCTCTGTCAGCTGCCAGCACGCCCATGCAGGTGAGACGTAGTTAGTGAAGTAGTGCCCTTTTGTAACGCCATCTCGCCGCTGCATCGTAGTCTTTGTTGCAAATTTTTAACCCTGCATTTCCTTGCCAGAGTCTAAATAGGGAAATCGACTACCTAAAAGGGTAAAAATTGAGAGAGCACCTGAAGTAACTCAAGTTGCTGGAAGAGCTGTTCTACGCTCAGTGGTGGATTTTGACTCTCTTTCATTTGTTGATGCACGGGGTTAACTAAGGAATGGAATTTTTTTCTCACATAACCTGGAATGTATTACTACACGACTGGTTAATAGCACAGAGTACGCAACTTTTTTGATATTACATGGGCGAATCATAAATTAGTGCAAAGTAGAAATCCATACGCCTTACATTTTATCGTCTGCAAAACACTGAAACAACCAAACGCGCGCCAATCAAACAATGTCGGAATTTCGAGAAGGTGACAAGGTTATGATTGACAAATCGGGTGTCCCAACTGCACGTACTCCAAGTCAGAAAGACATACACAGGTCTTAAACGGACCCATGTTCGGCGGCAAATTCTATATCCATGTTCATTCAAACGGAGACGACCCCCCAACTCAAGGAACGCGGCGAGACTGTCTAGCTGTGCTGTCTCAAGGTCAATTCAGTGCTCACGCGCGAGGAAGCCTTGCTGACTGTTATAAAGATTTTTTAAGTTTCAATATTACAACTTCAGAGACTATCTGTTAGATTCTAACTTGAATATTTGCTACGAAAGCTGAGTGCAATTTACAATTGTTAAGCTTGAAATAAAACTATTAACAAAAAGTAACTGAATCACTTTACGTTGCGCTAGCGTGTTTTAACAAAAGTTGCGTAATGTGGTTGAAAGGTTTAGACTCGTCGAACTTTTCGGCAAAAAAGATTGGTTTTTACGGTTCAAGCCTCCGGATTTTGACAAAATTTCCAAGAGGTTTTGCCCACGTCATAAACCTGAGACTCGAGAGTAGGATTCTCTATTTCTGTCACGGGAGGTTCACCATGCACGCTGTATTTAATTTATGCAATGATTTAAAACCAAGAAATGTTTGTTTAAGGGAGTTCGCCTCTTATCGTCACCGAATTATTTTTTCGTTCCAGCCGCCTAAACTGAGACAGCACTATAATTTATATGGTTTACTGAACTGTCACCTCTAATTTTGTTTGCTTGTTGGACGGAATGCGCGTTTATAGCCGCTTTAAAATTTGCCCAGTAGAAATAATGAGACAATCTCGAGTTTTTAGGTATTTGTTTGAGTAACCTCCTGTTTTAACCTCACCCCTCATTTCTTTCATACTTCAGGTGGTCGACATGCTGAACGACTTGTACACTTGTTTTGATTCTGTGATCGGAAACTTTGACGTTTACAAAGTGGAGACTATCGGTGACGCATACATGGTGGTGTCGGGGTTGCCCATCAGGAATGGAGACAACCACGCCGGGGAGATCGCCTCCATGTCCCTCAATCTACTCACTGCCATCAAGACGTTCAGGATACGACATAGAGCCAACGAAATGTTAAAGCTTCGTATAGGTATTCACTCAGGTATGAATGTATGCCCTGGCGGAAGAAAATGTAACTGTGTTATATCACTGCGAATAAAATCTCACACTTAAAGACATTAGTCAGAATCTTGACTCTGCAGTGGTGTTCACCGTAAAGTTTTCTTTTCCACATGTATTATATGTGGTTAGGAATGCAAAATAGATTTCGTTTGCTTTTGTGCAACCCTGAGCATATTTACAATGTCATGTTGCTACTTATGATGTGAATTTGGAATAATTCAGTGTGCGCCACGGAGTCTTCTGTTATGTTCAAGAACAAATAATGCAAAAGAAAGGGATTTTAGGGATTTTGAGTGGAATGAAAGTGACATCGAACTCTTCCTTCAGGTCCCTGTGTAGCCGGTGTTGTAGGGCTGACGATGCCGCGGTATTGTCTGTTCGGTGATACAGTGAACACGGCATCTCGGATGGAGTCCAACGGTGTAGGTACGTACAATGTACGTTTGAGTTGGAATCATATCATGGAAGGTTTTTAGTAAAACCATTACAATTAACCGTCGGTTTTAATCAGTCGGAATAAACTATAAAAGGGTCGCGTTTTAGGAGGCTGGCAAGTCCTACGATTTCCAGAATCGTGTTATGACTGAAAAATGTTTGTGTGCTGTTTGGAAGTCTTGTCGCAATAATGTACACTTTAAGAACTAGTTTGTATTTTTTCGGACAGTTGAACAACAGGAAATGCAATTTTAAAACTTTTACGTAAAAAGAAACTGCAAGTAGGTTTCCAGAAACACTTAGTTTTACAAGAACGCGTGAAGTATTTTAGGACGTGTCAAATAGCAGAAGAATAACAACAGTTCCGCAGTAGCCGTTGATATTTTTTACTTGACTTGCACTTGCAAGTGAAAACAAGTTGGTAATTGCTGGCAGTTCACATTTTTCTTGACGTGTTTCTTAACATCTTCTCTGTCAAAACTTTTCAGAATGGAAAATTCACTGCAGTGAGCAAAGCAAACTCTTGCTAGACAAACTTGGAGGCTACTCTCTTAAGTACCGCGGCATGATCAACATTAAGGTATGCTTGATGTAGTCACGTGCTGAAGGACAACACATCCAAACGTCATGGCACCTCCTCTAACTGTCCTTGATTAAGTGTGTCTTCGCCACCCAGCTAACAATTTTAGGCATCTAATAACCTGTTTTCTGCCACAAAAGTAACTAATGATTTAGGAACTGTTGCATTATGAGCTGGAAAGAACTGAGCGTTTATTGTTTGAGGTTCTGCCCGTCGCTAAAATGACCGGCCGTCTAATCAATACATAGCAACCCTACCACAGGTAAAACTGTGGTTTGGTGATGTAACATCGCTTCTCATTCGTTAATTGAACGAAGTAACATTCGAACATTTCGATTGGTTGTAAAATACCATTCAAACATGCCGATTGGTTGATGTTCAGAAATTACGTAGCGTACTGCTCTATCTATTAAGAAATGACTTTGTAGTCCGAGGTGGCTGCAACCACAAGAACAGACTGAATGTATGCATTCCACACGTGTTCCTGCGAAACGATTCACTATACTTTTCCAGCTCATTCCTGTACCATTATTCATACGACAAACGTCCAAATTAAGATGTGCGCACTAAAGCCTCTTCACACGGAATTCCGGGTGTCGTTAATCATAGGTGGCGTTGTGGCAGAGTGTAGGCACTACGCAAGCCAGCTTATTGAGCTTGCACCCGAGCACAAACAAATTGTCGTTTTCCCAAAGCTCAGAAACTCCTTTACCTACTCCCTCGTTTACAACACAGTGTGTAGTCCAAGCCATTTTTCTCATAAGAGGGGTTTGTAGAAACTGTTATATCTTCTATAAACCCCTCTTGTCAACTATCAGTCTTCAGAAGTAAAATCAATTGAATTTTGAAATTTACTGTTGCAGACACAATTTTATTTGTTCCATTCCAGGGAAAAGGTGAAATGCCTACTTATTTCCTGACCAGTGAGGACTCAGCGTTACGATTGCGACGGTTGTCTGAAAACAACAACACCTACGATTGTGACTCGGACTCATCCTTATGTGACGAGGTATTAGAAGTTGAAGACACGGATGAAAGTTGTCGTCTGCTACCTCATCACAACGGACGTATTCAGTTCTCTGTGGTCAAAAGTCTTCATGACTGCATTGTATGAAGTGCTTTCAGAAAGGACTCAGTGGTGTTCAAAGAAAGACCGGTCATTGAGAGCAGATCTGACATTCTCAGAATGATGCATTCCGTGATTCTATGTGTTCCTGTATACGGTGCCTGGTTCTGTACTCCTCATGCAGACGTTAGGAGGCGCCTCCTTCAGTTAGACGTGTCTCGTCTTATATACTGATATTGTTATTATCACTACATGAGGATTGCATTGTGAATTGGTGCTGTCAGTTATTAAGTATGCCATAAGACAATCAAAAGTCAATGTCTGATTATGCCGATTTATTTTATATCAACAGTATTGTACTGGTCCAAATGTCATTGTTACGAAACTTCAGTTATTTATTTAATAGTTTTCCGCATTACATGTTTGTATCCCGACTAAAACTACCAGTCTATATAACGCTAGTTTACCCTCTGTTCATTGACTTGTTTTCTCACCTAAGATTCATTGATCATTGTGTGCCTAGGAGTAACAAAAAGTTGAAGTAAAAACTCAAACTGTGGTCATTACTTATTGAAGGCATCATTGTGGTTGGACATTGTCTTGCATTTTGTGTTTATTGTTAAAATTAAGTTATTATTATATGATAAACATGTTTTGTAGGGATAAATAAAATTCCTCATTGTCTTGAAGTTCTCGGCTGTCTTTCGTTGTCTCCCAGAATCAAAAGTACATGCCACAGAGCAGGTAAAAGTTGGAACATGCCAAATTACTGATTTTTAACGCATGCAGTGCTGTAGTGGTAAAATTAGAGGTAAGTAGGCGCCCAAAGCCCACCGTATCACTTTGAGCACTGAACGTAACTTACGGTGCGTAGGCGCTACGTTCAAATGCCAAAAGGTGGTTGGCTGTGTCTACATGCGCCTACGCCCCACTACAGCAATGAACGCATGACACTAGTTTGTACGCTACTCGAAGCTGTTAGGATTGACCAGACCTACATCACATCAAAACCTGCTGCTTTTTTAGTTTATTATCAATCGCCGAATTTTAGCAAAGGCTTCCAGTCAAAATTAACTGAAATCGGGTCGGCAATCTGATCGGCTGATTCGTTGCTGGGCGCCATGGAGATGGTTGGACGCGGACTGTGTGTCTAGTTAATCAAAAGTCGGTGTGAAAAAACAAGGGCTAATCTCGGGAGTGTATGTGAGAAAAAGAGGCCCCAGTCGTTGCAATTAGTTAAAACTCGTTTTCCTTAAGGCCCTCAATAATTTATAGGCGTCAGGGTTAAACCATGGCAACCGGTATTGGCGTGGAGCAGGGGGCAGTCGAGAAAAGGAAGACGTCGATCAGAAAGAAAATTAAAGGGGACTTGTGTCAACTACCAGTGCTTGATTTACCCTTTGATTGCCCAGGCTTGGACATTGTTGTAAGAGGGCTCATTTTTGGAAGCATAGATCATCTAAATGTACTTGAAGCGTGCGTATATAGGTATTTCGAAAATTTATAAAGCAAAATTTTGCAGAGTTTATTAATTCACTAGATTTTTAAATTCTAGAAGACAATTTTAGGAAACGCAAAACTATATTTCTCCAAGGGCTCCTCTCTGGTAAGGGATAATGGAGTCATTGTCGCTCTCCTTTTTCGTTTTTCCTCGAATAAGTACATCACTTGATGAAAATCGAGAACCTGACAGATAGCACCAATCAGTGCTCATTTCCTGTTTTTTGAAATTATTGATCCTTTCACATTTAAGGGCCCAACTCTTGGAGGCTGCCCGTTGATGGCATTCATGTGGTCATCCTTTTTATCGGTTTCATTAATACATTCTTAAGGGGCTGCTCATAAGAGAAGATCCAATTATGGAGTTGATTCCTTCTATTTTCCTGTTTTTGTGAAATCTCAAACTCTTTTATGTTAAGGAAGGTTATTTCTTGGAGGCTCACACCATAGTGGAATTAAGTGACATTCTTTTTATTTTTTAAATATGTACTAGCCTTTCATATTCAGGGGTCCCTCTTTCAGACGGAGGGTGGCCCGGGTTAATTGCCCCTTTGTCCCTCTACAAATCTGGCATTGTCAACTATTCCCAAGAGTATGAAGATAAGATTATAAATTCATCGAAAAAACACAAACAATTACGTGCAAAGCACAACAGTAACTAGACATTCGACCCAAACAACCAAAAATATGGAATCCTACACTCGTCTCAGGTTTATGACACTGATAAAACATCTTGGAAATTTCGTCAAAATCCCGAGGCTTATTTGTTTTTTCACATGAACCGTAAAAATGATCTTTTTTGCCGAAAAAAACGACGTGTGTAAAGCTTTCGACTGCACGACGCAACTTTTGTAAAAACACGCTTGCGCAATATAAAGTAATTCAGTTACTCTTTGTTAATAGTTTTATTTTAAACTTAACGATTGTAAATTGCATTCAGCTTTCGTAGCAAATGCTCAAGTTAGAATCTAAAATATTGTCTTTGTTGTTGTAACATTAAAACTTAACAACTGTTTATAAATATTAGTTAGCAGGGCTTCTCCGCGCGTGAGCACTGAATTTACCTTGAGACAGCACAGCTAGACAGTTGAGTTGGGGTTGGTCTCCGTTTGAATGAATGTAGATATGAAATTCGCCGCCGACGATGGGTCCGTTTCGAAGTAGTTTGCCAGTCCTAATGACTGGGAGTACGTACAGTTGCGACAACGGATTTGTCAATCATAACCTTGTCGCCTTATTCATTTTTTCTATATCTTCTCTTGATCATCGATTCCCGGCACGCACTCCCTTTCCTACGTCTAATACCTTGATCAGCATTTATCTACATCGACGTCACACACAGCCAGTGTCATCAAATAATTGACGTTTAGGCTGTCAACTCAACGATGATGGCGGCGACGAAGATGATGATTATGATGATGATGATGGTGGTGGTGATGATAGTGATGATGATGATGATGATGATGATGATGATGATGATGATGATGATGATGACGGCGATGATAAATACCTTTATAGACAGGTTACGTGTCTAATTACAACCGAACAGTGCCATACGAGTCTCAGACTATAAAAAGATGATACTTCATGTAAATGAAATTAATGTGTTGAGAAATAGTATCCTCTTGAATGAGAACTTCTGACCAAATTTCACCCAAGCAACCCCTCGGACTATTATCCCTTATGTCATATACTAAACACAGGATAGAACTAAACTCGGATTAAAATGATACTGAAATATTTCAACTCAGAACAGTACTGTAACACCTCACAACTTCATAAGCCGGAGATTCCATCTAAACCAACCAGCACTTGTCTCGACGTATTTGCTCAGTTGGAAATAATTTACACCAAAAATCAAATACTACAGTGTCTTTGAAATTATTGCAATTGTTGACTGAAGTTGAAACACAAATAGTTTGGCGCCATCTTTTATGAGAGTACAGCGAGTGCAGCAAGTGGCGACACCTCGATTCATTTTAGATTTTAACACCCTCACTTCAGTGTTGTCAATGATGACTCTAGGTGTTTCGTTGTTGTTAGGGGATGTCAGCCATGTATGTAATGTTACGTAATGGTTTGTTATTACTATGCATGAACTGGTGAGCTCATGCATGTGACTTATTGCGACTAATTATCGTGTCCTCATATGGGCAAAACCCAAGTGTAAAAATGCACAGAGGACCAACATGTATAAGACAGCAAATGATAAGATTTATTATTTTAACAAAGCCTTTTTACTATAAATAGTTACTAAGAAATATGTGAATAAACTATCATCATCCTCATCATCATCGTCGTCATCATCAACATCATCACCATCACCATCATCACCATGATCATCATCATCATCACCATCACCACCATCACCATTACCATCATCATAATTTCTACTTCCTACACTGTCGGCTCGGTTTACTGTCCAGTTGTGTGTTGCTGTGATCTGCTAAAACAACGTACTTGTCCTTTTTGCTTAATATTGAATTGTTAATAAATATTGCGCAACGTTACATCAGTGTTCCAGTTGAGATAAGAATCAATATAGCATATTAAGCTTTAGATGTCAGATCAACTATTGACCATAATCACGACATGCGTGAAGAAGAGAGGTTACACCGGTGACAGAGGCTGGCTGATTCATAACACTCTAGCCAATGTACTTTATGTCGTTGTGAGCGTGAGATTCTGCTTTGGGACCATCGCTCCATCCAAAATGGTCATACTAGAGCTACAAAGATTCCGAACTCTTTAATAGTATTTTCTTACTTAGATCCGGCCAGGTTATCACCACGTGAAACCAGCTCTGGTAATATCAGACCGTAAAAAGCATGAAAATGTCTTGTAATAACGGGTATCAAAGGCTGAACTATTTTTGAGCAGTGTGGCTCACAAAATCTTGTCGTCAATTTCCACGACTTGTTTGACAGTTCTACCCGAGCCGACTCGTAGACGACGGAGATGGTCTTGCTACCTGCTGACTGGGGGGGAGGGGGAGACGTTGACCTTTTTTCTAATTCCATAGAAAACAAGATGGCGTCAAAACAAAACACAAAAGAAAAAAATTGAAGCCGTGTTTTTTGTGTTGAATCCAAAACAGTAAAATTTCAGATGCTTAATATCCGGAAAAAACGCTTTCTTACTCCAATGCAATGAAATTTGAAAGCCGGGAAATATAGTTAAGTTATTGAAACATAAACGTGCCATCGTACAACTAAATTAATGCATTTTCAAGCCTTGTTTTAATTAGAGGTGGCTTTTCAGTAACCCATGTAGAGTTTACATTTTACCCTCTATGTTTAGGCGGCTGAAACGGAAAAACTAATGCACTATGTGACACGCACATCTGTTTCTAGATCAAGATACAAAATATGAAAATTAAAAAATGAACAATAAATTAAATCCCTTACGAACCCCTGAATTTCAACCCACCACGTACATTTTCTACAGATCTTTTTAATGCGTTTAGTGACGAGATGTCCCATTGTGTAAAATGGATTGTTGTGTTTGTTAAAGCGGAAGCCCCACTGTTCCACTATCGCTGAGGTTCTGACTATCAGCAACTGTTGGAGCTCTAGCTGTTAGTGGAGAAATGTTCTGTGCCTCATACGGCTGGAAAGAGTCACTAAATAAACAGACAATCGCTGCTTGCTGAGACTGTTCTTCCGTACATGTTGTTCTAAGCAAAAAGCGAACTAAAAGTGATAACAGAAGGTGTTTAGCACAATTGTGTGGTTCCCAAAAGCAGTTTGTTTAGAACCGTTAAAAGACTGAATCATGTTTATAGATGTTCTTATGATGGTATGTTCTGTCAAGCAGTACGACGTTAGTTTGGCATGATTTCTAGTTCTGTTGTAACAACTAAGGCTTTTCCTAAAAGCAGTGTTATTGTTGCCACTAATGTTATCGATTACGATTTGTTATTATTATTATCATTGCTGTTATTATTATTATTATTATCATTATCATTATCATTATCGTTATCATGATCATCATCATCATCATCATCATCATCATCATCATCATTATCATCATCATCATCATCATCATCATCATCACCATCATCATCATCATCATCATTATTATTACTATTATTATTATTATTATTATTAATATTATATCGTTTCCACTGAATAATAAAATTGATTGAACCCACGACAGCTGAGGACCAACAAACATTCCTAAGTTTGAGGGAGTGCTCATTAAAACTGTAAACTGACAATGTTGTGTCGTGTTCAAACAATCCTGCTCACGAGAGGCTCCTGCCGCACTAGGCTAGTTGTAACCACCAATGTTGTTGTTGGTATTATGATTAAGATTGGAATTACCAGTGTCGTGATCATTATCACTAATAAACATGTACAACAATTGGAGTAGAATGTAACGTATGTGTTGTCATATTCATTATCATGACATGAGTAATCTTTTTACTGTAATTATAATTATTATGACCACTTCTACAAGGAACGTTACCAATAACCATCGTCATAAGGATTGTCATTAGTTTTACTACTGTTGTTATCATTGTGTTTATTATCAGTATGATTATTGTTGCAACACAATAACAACAACAATAACAACAACAATATTAATAATAACGATAATGATAATAATGATAATAATTATGATAATTATAATGATGATGACTATGTTGATGATGATGATGATGATGATGATGATGATGATGATGATAATGATGATGATGATGATGGTGATGGCGATGGGGATGGTGATGATGATGCTGATGATGATGGTGATGGTGATGATGATGATGACGATGATAATGTATCATTGTTATGGATACACCTGCTATTAGTATTGTTGTTTTACGGTACTGATCACTACTCCACAAAGACAAACAATGTACAATTGGTAAAACAAAATTTGCGTGTGCGTGGGTGTAATACCAACAAGCATAGAACAACAACAGTGGTTTGTCGACATGGTTGGTGTTTCACTGATCCTGCCCTCTACATACTGTACCCGGACTGTATCGCTTTCCAGAAATAGACCTCTGATAATTTATAGCGGTTGATATGAAAAAGAAGCCTGTTGGTGTAATTCAGCGAATTTGGGTCACTGTTTTGTTCAAGCCGCTTTGATCGGTTGTTTTGGAAAAACCAAAAAATCTTTATGACTGGGTGCCAATTCGAATAAATTTATTTCTTCCCTGTCTTTCATATGACAATGCAATTAACCAATCCAAAACCTCTATCCGCAGAATGTGTGTTGACATGGAATTAACGTGGATCTCTGTGTTATCAAAATTCCGTGGTCACCTAGGATGTAGGATGCTTGGGGTTATACAGCATTATTTGTTAAAAGCCCGTTTAACGTCATAGAGGTGTGAAGGTGGTATGGCTGGGATCGGTCAAACATTGTTTATTCACTCCGCCGTAAGATCATATGGGATTCAACGAAACAAACACAGACGTCAGTGGCAAAATCCGAAATGTTCAAGGTTTTCATAATGTATATTTGCAAATCAATTCTAACGGCTATAAAGATTGCTCGTGCCTTGGGAATATTCGCTTTTGGTAATTCTAATGCTGCTTCTACTACTATTCACAACACTGCAAATACCACCACCATCACACAACCACTATTACTTCAACTGCTACCACCACCATCACCATCACCATCACCATCACCACCACCACTCACTACCACCATTACTACCACCACAACCAGCTCCACCGCCAACACCACCACCACCACCACTACTACTACTACTACTACTACTAATACTACTACTAATACTACTACTGCTGCTGCTACCACTACTACCACCACCACCATCATCACCACTACTATACTATTACTACTACTAGTACTAATAGCACCACTACTACTACCATCACGACCACCACAACTTCCTTCAGAGCTAGTACCGTCCTATACTCCCACTAGTATATGTAGTAGCAGTAAGAGGAACAGTTTACGACTAGAAGTAATACTAACTATTGCTGCTGTCGAAGGACAATATACAATGAAGGAATATCAAACTACCGTCCTAATTGAGCATCTAAATCTTGCCAATGTCTTTCTATACCTGTCACCCTTAAAACCTTTAACAAATTTTCTATCATAAGAATTGGTTTCAATAATGTCTACACGTGTAACTTGTTTAACTATGACACATTTGCTTAACATAGCTACTGTTTAATAGCGTTACGGCACTGTTTGAAAACGTTTAAAAATGCGACCTCTTTACCAACGAAATCCTTAATGCATTCCGGCATCTCGTACGGATAAGAACAAGGAATTTGAGCGTGTCTATTTTCAGATCATTTCAAAAGCTAAAACCGATGTTTTATGATTTTTGATAATCTGTGGTCTCGTTGTCGTTCTTTCCAACGCTCCTTTTGGTCACATGCAACAGTGATGGTAATACTAATAATAATCATAAGAATATTGATAATTATGATACTAATTATTATTAATAATAAATAATAATAAACTAGATAATAGTATTGATAAGGATTGTGATAATAACAATAATGATAATGATAATAACTATGAAAACGATAATTATGTTGATTTATATTGATGATAATAATAATACTGCTAATAATGATAACTCTGCTAATGCTGATAATAACAATAACAAATAATTAATAATAATGAACATTATTGATAATAATAATTAATAATAATCATAACAATTAATAATAAGAATAATTAATAAGAATATTATTATTAATATTATCGTTACTATTATAATTATTGGTATCATCATCGTTATTATTAATTTATATAAAACGTCAAGTGAAGAAAGTTTCAGTCCCTATCTCAATTGGTAGAAAAGAAAACACGACTGGTTGACTGAGGCAGAAATTTATTGCTTATTTCTAGATAGATTTATTTTTTCAATCTTAAACCCTGGCTCCAAGACTTGTCGTCTTGGCGTTTTCGAGAAGTTGTCGTTGACACCTTGGAGGAGCGTCAAGTATGGTGTTTCCCAGGGTTGTCCATTAATTACTGTGCCTGACAAGTGTTACCCGTCCCGTTGTTTACCGAGTCTGACTGAAGATAGTCACTGTGATTATCACCGGGCCACCCGTGGCTCTCGCAGTCACGTGGGACTGCACGGAAAAAGATTACGGGCCCATGTTCCGAGTACTGGAGAAACAACTATTCCTTTCATACTATAACAGTTTTACACCACTCGATCGACAATGTCCCTACAAAACCATTGCCCTCCCCGCGGATTCGCTGCTGTTTAGTGATTTATTGTTAATAACATGACGTGACTTTGCAGGCAAAATTGACACTACCGATATTGGAGCAGTTTCTTNTAAAACGTCAAGTGAAGAAAGTTTCAGTCCCTATCTCAATTGGTAGAAAAGAAAACACGACTGGTTGACTGAGACAGAAATTTATTGCTTATTTCTAGATAGATTTATTTTTTCAATCTTAAACCCTGGCTCCAAGACTTGTCGTCTTGGCGTTTTCGAGAAGTTGTCGTTGACACCTTGGAGGAGCGTCAAGTATGGTGTTTCCCAGGGTTGTCCATTAATTACTGTGCCTGACAAGTGTTACCCGTCCCGTTGTTTACCGAGTCTGACTGAAGATAGTCAGTGTGATTATCACCGGGCCACCCGTGGCTCTCGCAGTCACGTGGGACTGCACGGAAAAAGATTACGGGCCCATGTTCCGAGTACTGGAGAAACAACTATTCTTTTCATACTATAACAGTTTTACACGACTCGATCGACAATGTCCTTACAAAACCATTGCCCTCCCCGCGCATTCGCTGCTGTTTAGTGATTTATTTTTAATAACATGACGTGGCTTTGCAGGCAAAGTTGAGCAGTTTCTTGTCATGAAGTATAATTCCTGTGATTTTATATTAAAACAGGAGCAACGAAAAATCAGAATTGATGGTATACGAGTCGGTACCCACCCTTTGCGTTGGGCAGAATGTGTAATTAAACTCAGATGATGCTGCTATCAACAGTAACAACAACAATCACCACCACCAAAAATAATAATAATAATAATAATAATAATAATAATGATAATGATAATGATAATGATAACAATAATAATAATAATAATAATAATACTGTTAATTATAATAACAGTAACAATAACAATAGTGATAACGTTAATAATAATAATAATAATAATTATAACGATAATAATGCCAATAACAATAATAGTAATAACAATAATGATAGTAATGGTAAAAATAATATCGTTATAACTATTTACCATTATAGTTATGCTTATTGTCTTTGATTGTAAATCTCGTTGAAATTAGTTTTGATTTGTTGAATGAAAAATCCAGATCTTGGGAAGCACAAAGAATTTCGTGATCCAATCCAATGAAAATCTGAATGTTTTGATCAACTATCGATGACGAAAGGTTTTCACTGATAAAACCAGAGCGTCGATATTTACAGAAACACTGCACGTTTCAGCCAGAGTATTGACCAAGCCTGGTATTTACTTTCCTTGAGGTAACATATAATTTGACATATAATGCATCAAAACTTGTAATTGTACCTTCAACATGTCTGCGACAAAGCACTGCATGTAATGTTAAGTTGTTATTGACAAGCAAAGCACAAATTCATGTTTTAGTTAGATTGCAAAGCGTAGCATTGAAAACGATGCGGCTTCGCCGTCGGGCGACATGCTTACACGCGGAATGATCACAATATTATTTGATAAACTTTTTAATCCGTTAGTTCATAGCTAATCCGTGCTTGTTTAGACAATGCAGCGACGCCAATGAAGACTTGCGCAATATGACAATGTTGCCGACCTTACGGGGCTTTTACAGTTTTTCTGTAATTGCAAAGTAATAGTATTTTCATGCGGGCGTTGTCAGTTAACTACTTAAAGGAGTTCTTTCATTCAAATCAACCTGGAAGGGCACCATTGTGAAGCAAACGGATATTATTTCCTGTTTTAATTAAGAACAAAGGAGAAAAAAGAGAGCAAAAATCATGCAACTGGGAATGATTTTGAAACAAGAGAGGCCGTTATCAACAACTGTGCTTGAACCTAGAGGATATTTCCAATATGAACGTTTTTAGTTCACCTTGCCCTTACTTTAGCGGTAATCTGTTGAAAATGATCGACAAGCTACTTAATCAAAAAGGAAATTCAATATATAAAAAGTAAGATTTTATACAGCTAAGGTTCAACTGGAGATTTGAGAAGAGAATAGACAATGTGAATGGAAGGAAGAGAAACGAATGACAGACAAGCAGCGTTCACATGGAAGAGAGCACGCGCAGGCATGCACCGTTCACATGGAAGAGAGCACGCGCAGACAGTGTTCACATGGAAGACAGCACGCGCAGGCAGCGTTCACGTGGAGGAGAGTTCGCTCAGGTAGCGTTCATATTGAAGACGCCCGCGTGATGGGTATTGTAGTTGTGCTTAAAATGCACATAGTGAAAGCTTATCATTTAGAGTTCTAGGGCCAGGGTATAGTCTTTGTACTCGAAATTATTTTTGGCATTTTCTGTTCTAGTTTTGTGCGAACTTAACATAACTGGCTATAGTCTGTGCTCGAGTACATTATGGTATACGCGTGCGAGTTTTTAGTCCAAGCATGCACTTGAGACCCCTACATTCGTGCTACTAATTCGAGTAAAAACTCGATATTTTGAGTGTAAACTAGGATTTGTAAGTTATTCACGTAAGCCAAAATGTACTCGAGCATACAGTAATATTTGGAGTTCACAGAAAAGTTAAACTGAAAATGGGAAAAATTGTTTCGAATTCGATTTTGAGTACAAGATTAGACCCCGGGCCTTAGTTTATCCCGGAATTCCAGTATCACAGAATAGATTAGTAACATTAGTTCACAGTGGCACGTTCGAGGTAAACATTGTTCACAGTGATGTGTCCGTAAAATCACTGGATAAAACTCATACACACTATTGGTCTTTAATAGTGCTGTGTCTGCAAGAAATAAACACCAATAACTCATTTGTCAAGTCAGTTCAACACTTCTCATGGGTAAAATGGCAAATAAAAGAAAAGATCAGTTCAGTTTTGCTTGGCCATTGCAGTGGCGGATTTAAGGGGGGGCAAGGGGGCCATGCCCCCTTAAAATTCTCCCAGATTCCATGTGGCAGTTCGGGGGTGCGAATATCTGACGGGCAAAACCCTGGCTAATACTCTGCCCTGGCCCCTTAACACAAAATCCTGGATCCGCCTCTTCATTGACTAAACAAATCACACGATGTTCGAAATCGTGCGCTTTATTTTCATGAATGAATGAAAATTTTCGAGTCGGTGAGTGTTGTTCGTGAAATTGCGGTACTCAACCTCGCATAAGAATTTCGAAGTTGAATCATAAATCATATTTTTATGACTAATTTCCCACAATTAACCACTAAGTACAACCCACACAAAACAAGTGTATAGGAATTCCCAATTCAATTACAATATAAAATAATAAACAGATCCCATCGTAATACTGGTACTTTAATGAATAGACTTATAAACGCGTAAATTACCCTCGATAGATACTCCCTGTTGACACTGGAGCGCGGTCCGACGCGACATAAAAATGTCATTTCTATATTATGGGTACAATATTTCATTTGGTTAATAACAGCTGATCAAAGTTCCACGTCTCAAAGTTTTATTTGAATATCCCTTCAATTCTTTTGTGTTCACGTTTATTTAGACTGCTCCCCTGTCTAATTTTATTTGATTATCAGAGAAGCTAGGATCGCCCTTTTTGTTTTTAATTAAACTTCCATGTATTTTAAACACATCATTAATCTGCATGGAAAAGTTGCGATTGGACGAATATTCATCCAGGACATTTTTTCACCAGTATGTCTTAACGTTTGTGTGAAGACAGCGTCTCTGCTCGTCCCCCATCAATAGGCGTCTCTCCAGCCTCTATTGAATTGTTTGATTGTTATGAACCTGAATCTTCTCTACTAGCATTTTAAATCAAAAGGCATGTGTTTGAACAATGCTGAGTGAGACAAAGCCATTTCCGTGCGGTGAATATCTGTTTAAATGATGAAAAGAGTGGCCGAGTAAAGACGATCGAGAGAAAAATGTCGCCCTTTGTATGAAATGTTTAGTCAATTAACAGCGGCGACTCGTTCGAGTGTTACAACGTCAAACATAACGTGTCAGTGTATCACTGCTGCGAACAGACACTCGAACAATTAAAGAATACTTTTCCGTCTTCAAACAGAGCGTGTATCTCCACATACATGAACAGGCCGTTGAGTTCGCATCGCTGTCTGTGTGTTGAAGGCGTGTTCTCAATCGAATGTAGCCAATCCTTAATTGAACTGGATTTTTTTATTGTTATACATTGCCACTTAGACTGTAAAAACGTGACTAAAAAGGAGAAATACTCTAATTTAAAACAAAAAACGTCTATTCGTGGAAAGGTGACGTTGCAATAACATGGTAAAACTGATACGTTTTGGCCGAATTACGTCTTTATAACACGGTTACACAAATAAACGATGTAGAACTGTATGTAACATGTTCCAAAAGTAGTTTGCGTTGCGTTCAAAAAATACTTTCCCATCATTCATGAAACGTGTTAAACACATGTTGAAAATTAAGAGAAAATTTACAAGTGTAGGTCAACACATAGACAACAATAAACTTGAGAAAGTTGAGACGCATTAGAGTGAGACAGGCCAGAGCTGCGCGCTGTTTAACGCCATAAAACTATTGACATGTCGGGAGTTTAAGAGGCCCTTGCACCCTCAACAAAACGGTGGTTCATAAGCACGCAAATGGACACCTTAGTGTCAATCATATGATTGATGGCGCTATTAGAATTTCATTTTCTCTTATGTATTGCTGCTTAAAACACTCGCAAAAGTAAGTTAGGGACGGATAAAGATGCAGTCTAAGTGTCGTTAATGAGGAGAACATCTGTCAGATGTGCTGGAATGGCCAAACAGGCAAAAAAGTTTCGAAAGAAACACTCTGATGACAAAGAATTTCGATTTTTGTAGAAATACTTCGCGCTAGTTTTCATAACAATAAGATGCGTTCATTTTTATCGTTGTAATTAATCAAATGACATAAAATTTAATATCACAAAGTCCTCTTCATTAACCATCATATAGATTGGATAATTAACCAGCACTCTCAGGTCTATGAAGCAGAAACAAAATGTGTTTATTTCAAGTGATACTTTTTCAACTTTGTTTGGCTGCATAATCAATAAAGACCCGTCTATTTCGAGTATTGGACAATCAAAAGGCAAGATAATACAAGAACGTTAAATGGCCTTAAGTGGTTAAACATTGGCAGGGAGATTGATACCACAAATCCCGGTCTTCCGACAACTTCCATTGGTCAATAGTTCTTTGCTTACCAGTCTAGCATTTTCTTTTGTATTACGTTCCGCATGTTTATTTTTCTCTATGTAATACATTTACGCCACAGGTATAGCCGTAATACAAGATACACTGCATAGTTTAAAGAATGAATATAATACATGACAACTAGTGCATTTTTTTCGCACGTCACATTCCAATACGAGAAGAACAAAGCAACAATGGATGATTGAACAAACATGGTGGCCATAGGAGTACATGTTTTCATAACCAGTCAAATCACATTTTTGTGAAAATATTTTTCAGCATAAAAATTCAATAAATCATTTTGAATAATTACAAATATGTCTGTTAGTCTTCAGGATTACACACGGTATTAAGTCAAACACAATACACGGTAAACTATTTTTTCTTCATCGGGGTTACCAAATATTACATCACTAGTGTTCGATTTTAAAGTAAAATTGACTTCACGTTGAACGTCCCTTCCAGAGAGGCTCAAAACTCCTATATATTCTACGTTTTGTCAAACAACAGTATTAAGGATATGGATCATCTCATTTAGTTTCATATTTATTTTCTACGTAATTCGGAATAACAAAATTCAGTATTAATTGGTTCACACGGAATTCTTTGCACACTTCCGATAGTTCAACTGTCGGACACCAAGCTTATCAAACTCTCCCTTGGAAGGTATCTGCACTCAGTTGAAATTTGCAGCAACCATAAAACATTTGATTTTTTTTCCGTCAGGCTAGGCGCCAACTAATAACAAATTCCGACATGAAACTCTTTCGCTTGACCCAATTTCAAATTCTAGCGAACAAGACAGGCCGACTTGACAAAGACAAAACAATTTCTCTCGTTTCTTATATATGCCCTGGTCGCAATTGTAATTACTGGGTCACGTGATGTGACCATGTATGACTGTGGAAGTGTCTACTCTATGTAATTTCTTTTAACCGATAATTGCAACGTTGGACCGCTTGTGCCAGATCAAAGTCATTTGCATGTCCCACAGCACAACAGAGGTAATTTTGCCTCAGACAATTAGTGGTCTGAGATTTGACGGTCTGGTAGTCGAGAAGAATTTATAAAATCGTTGTGAAATCCCTCTGCCTCACCATCCAAATCACAGAACTGAACTGTTAATAGCGGGTTAAGCATTGTCCATCAAGTACTGTATCGCCATCTAGCGATGGACCAAAATTCATTACGTTGCCGTCGTATCGGGAGATGGCTAGTTACATACTAAAACAATATATCCACCCCAATATTTTGTTTTTCTCGTAAGGACACGTTATGCTTGGAAACTATTGCACGTGACACTTTGACTTACAAATAAGTAACATGGCCAATTTGTGAGGAAAATGGCGGCCAACCTCTTTGAATCTGTGAAATAATAAATTCACTTCATATGGGTCTACAACACATGCGATAAGTTCTGCTTGCTTCTCATTTCTCGTGAACCTCTAAGCAGTTTTCACAGTAATATCAAAACCCTGACGATGGCATTGCTATATCGTTCACCGTGTGAATGGACCAGTCTGAATGCCACTTGCCATAAGTACACTGACAGATGTGTTTTACAACTCGATTAAAAACAATAAATATATCTCTCTCCAAAAATCCTATTTACAAAACAGCAACATTATGTGAAGTTTCCCTCAGCGCTCGTCTTGGGTTACAAATAACCGTACTCGCCAATTCGTGTTCACGTGACAGCTGATTCTGGTGTCGTGAGGTAACGCGTTGTTTACTACGGACCGGGCACATCTCCAGGCATCGCTATACTGTTTGGACTCTCGAACAGCTTTAGTTTTTCACAGTCCTTGCATTAACACTGTTCTTCTGCTTTGTCACAACAATTTCGAAAAATTCCTTTGAGTCCATCGAAGAGCAGCGACCTTACACTTTGTTCCCTGCAAAGAAACCGTCTCAATGTAACCTAGTAAAGCACTGGTACATCTATTTATTTGCCATATCTAATTCGACAACATTTTTATCAAAGCAGTTAACAAAATATCTCCAACCCTCATGATAAACCATAACACAGCCTCACCGGCTGGTCCTGGCTTTGCTATGTTGTATCTCTCCATTATCGCAAGTTATGGCAAATTTAACAGCGGTTTAGCGCACTTAAGTTTACATTGCTAAGATATCTACAAGAATATCTGTAAACTATACATATATAATAAAAGAGAGCTGATAATATGGAAAGTTGTCCAGTCAGCTGGAAGCTGCTTTGACTAAACTCGTGCATGGATGACTGTATGCTGCAGTGAGCATGGAATTATTTGCGTCAATGATCTCGTGTTAGTCTGAAGAGGGTCATTTACATGATATCAGGCACCACTCAGATTTACTGTCACTGTTCAATTTCAACAATCTTTTTCTCATTTTATTGAAACAGAAAAAATCTTAACAATCCATACGAACATCTAGATGGACTGTTGACGAGCAGATTCTGAGGCACTTATCTCACATTAGTTTCACTTCGCTTTTAATATAATGATTTAGAACACGTCCACATTTTATGGTGAGTTGTGATAAAATTCCTGTTTTTCTTCCCCAGAATCCCTTATGGAGAGACGCAAGACGCAAAATGACCTGTGTCCCAGTCCAAGACGAGTTATGACGGGTGTTTGTATACAATTATAGTTACCGGGAACAGCTTACTGAGGTGTTCGCAAATTTGTTTCCGGAAGAGGTGTTATCCGTATAGTTCCTGCGGTAGAATATTGTGGCTCGAGGCGAGCTCACGCGCGTTATTCGTACTTCGGTGACAAGAGAGAATGCAGATGTGGATCGCAGATCATGTGCATGACATAGCAGGACAGAACTACCGCCCAGCATTGTTTTCTGAGACTGTGGAAAGGTACTGCTGGACGAATCGGTGAAAACTTGAGGATTTGTTCTTGCAGCCAAGTCCCATTTGATTGTGTTTTTAATCATAATATTGTATGATTTACGGTGCCGTTTGGATACTCATGAAGCTTACATCTGAGGCCTGGCTAGACCGATGCTAGAACCTCACACGCTGCACGCACTATAAAAGTTGGCCACAGCTGGATAGACGTATCAAGTTTTCTGTACAGAGAAACATAATGTTTTGGCGATGAAAATGCGTCACTTGAACTCAGTGCTAGAAATATGCCACCGCAAGTAATAATTAATCATCAAAACTGTTTCTTTTGAACTAATCACAGCGAATGTCGACAAGTAAATATTTGTGTCTAAAAGGCAAGAATATGAATTTCAAATAAACATATTGGCACGTTGGCAAAACACTTATACCAAGTTCACAAGTGACGAAAGGGTTCAGGAGTAGTCAATAACACGAGTAACATGCCTTGTAACAGCACAGTTTGAATACAATCAATTTCCCCTGCTAAAACTTATTCTTGGGAAAGATTTGGAAGCGTCCCCCGGCAACAGGGGGGACAGCAAACATCCCGAGCAAACAAGGTAACACAAGTTGGTGGCGTCTCGAGATTGTGAACAATCATTTTGTGACCTGCAGTGAGCAATGGAAAATATAACTGTAGATCAGTATTTGTAGCTGCGATTATTAATATAATTCTGAGATAAGGCTGAGTGAACGTTTCGCTCAAAAGTAAACACACACATACATGGCTGACACCGACCAAGGTTAAACGACAGACACAGAGTATACCGGCTGACCGAATTGTGTGCGAGATACCCCCACTGGTGTCAAGTATAGAAGAAAAATGTATGTTATCAAAAACAACGTCTTTACAGCATGGCCACTTTATGTTGGCAAATACTAAGATTTTGGATATCAGTCTTATCCGTTAAACTGAATAAATCATTTTATAACAATTTATTAAAATGCAGCTTGAATTTGGCATCATAACATTTGGTCTCGATAATCGTCCAGGCAGCATTCATGTCCTCTGATAGACAGCAATTCGTTCATCTATGCAAATGACTGGCAAAAAGTTAAACTGCGAAGTAGCTTCGTGTTACTATGCGGATTCACGTTTTGCCCGTGAGTGATGCATACATATCACATGTGGCAGTGAGCGCTAAACAACTCACACTGCACAAATGTGACATGAATAAAAAATATCATACTTATATATAAATTTAGTGATTAAAAATATTTCATGTGCCAAGGGTATTTTCAAAACGGTTGTTTGGTCTATAACTATGCGAATGGTGACCGGTAGATATCTGTCGTCAGAGCAAGCTTGCTGTATGGTCTGGCGCTGCGAAATGCGAAGCTCAATCTATTATTTAATTTCAACGCGTTGATTGAGGTGAAACTCTGTGCCTTAATTTTTCATTAAAACGTGTCCAGTGTATGAAATGCAATATCCATCTACTGTACGTGTGCAATGAAAACGGTAATATGGGACTGACTTATCGGACGGGTTCTGCGGTTCAGAAAAAGTGGGCGGGACAAAGTGGTCGATCTGACAGTTTGGCGCCACTTTGACGGTTGCCATTAGCAACTCTAACTGATATGAACCAATAAGAGCTGGGAGCCTTCAAACATGGTCGCGCATAAATGGCGAAACTTATGAAGCACGTGGTACATGGGTTGTGTTTACAATCGTAAACTGCTCGAATGTAATTCATCGCTGAAACTGGCCGTATGAAGGAAAGGAAAGCGTCGCCTTATTAACAGGTTAGTGTGTAGGAAAATATCTAGAGTTTTCAAGATGTTATGACGAAAAAATTGTTATTTCACGTGCGCGTGTTGAAACTTTCGTGAGTAGACATACGCGCACGATACAAACTTCATGGCGACGACTGCGACCCATTTTAACTCGGAACTTTCACGAGTAGTTACATATCTTGTGGACGTTGGAATGATTATGTGATTAAATGTTTTAATACCAAAACACCTATTGCGCGGCCATTTTAACGTTATCAGTAGAAGGTGATTAGCTGATTGGTTGTGGATAAGATGCTATGCAAACAGTAGATATGGCCTCTGACCATAATCTATGACGCCTCTCAGTTGCAGACTTGGTCAACGAGAACCTTCGTCGAAATTCACCTATCCTGAACTATTGTGCCATCAGACGTTGGAGACGACTGCTAAAACTGTTCGTTTGAGCTGAATTTACTCAGTCTTCTAAACGGTGAGTGTCTGGGCCGTCTATCGTAATGTAACCACCCATGAAATTTGTTTACTCCGTACTGATCACGTTTTAATAATGACCGGAATATTTTAGAGCGAGATAATTGTGTCTTTCTGTGTCAGAAAAAATCGACTGTCAATTATTTCTGGAATCTCCTGTTTTTCACATTTAAATGAATTAAGACATGATTCGCCCGACTGTTGCGTTACTGTTTAGGTTATCAGTGATCTGATCTAAAATTTGAGAATGATATATATGCTAAGTCCCGGCCGGATATCTTGTGAAGATAACTAAGCAGTTTATTTAAGCGATGTTGTTGATGTGAACTGTTTTGATTAATTGAACTAGCTAATTAGCTAAGTGCTGAGAAAATAACTGAATTTCAAGATTATCCAAATGCCGACTGAGGAATAGGCGCGAAGTATTGAACTGAATAAGTGTTGGCATCTTTTCCAACTCGCTGTGTTCAATTTGAAAGCTACTGTACATACTTCGCAATGGCAACTGCATATCAGATAATTTTATCTTTCTGGTGTGAAAAGTGCTTTCAGTTGACTACAAACTTATTTGCCTTGATTATCATTCTTTAGTGACCGTTTATCGCACTTCTGGATTCTTATCCCCCTTCTTGAAGATAAAAAGTCTACTACTCTAGAGATATACTGAACTCAAATTGTATCTTTTATTTTTATCAACTAGGGTTATTAGAATGTGTCCTTAGCGTTTTGTTGTAATGATGTCCCGCAGTTATGTCGTTGTTTCTGTTAATTTTCGAGATAAAAAGTTTCGCACGCGAGTTGTGATAGGGGGGTCTTTAAAGTTGGGTCTGGATATCGTATCCAGTTTCATGATAATGGTTGACGGCTTTATAACAGTCCGATGTTGATACCATGCGCAGTTGGAACACAGCAGGCACGCTGAGCTCACACGCGACCGTTGCTCGGAGCTGTAGTTCTTTTAAACTTGGTTTATTGGAAGAAAACAAAAAGGCCGTGTTTATTTTATTATTTGCGAAGTGTACACACTTATTTTGCTCCTGGCTTTATCCGTTCTTTTGAGCACTATTGTCGAGTACACGAAGTCTAAATTGTTTATTATTAGTGGTTTCAGAGTTTTCTTTAACACTGAAACATGACTAAGATTAACGCTCTCGATAGTTTGTTTTCACATGGTCACCGTAAATACACGTGAAGCAGACGACTGGAAATCTCAATTAAAAATTACCCTTCATATATTTTACCAATTCAGTGTTTGAGCGTTTGATTAATTAATTTGGAAATTGTTGTTTATTGTAAGAGTGGTTTTCGAACACACTTGACGCTGCTGAAAAGAAGGGGTGCAACATAAACACCAATTATAACCTTGTGCTCCGATCGTGATCCCCTCCTCCCCTACATAAATTATACGAAAGTGCATGACAAATAAAGGGCAATAGTCGGATATAACGTGTTGCCCGTATTTTGAGAACCAATTTTGATGTCCATCATTCAGCGGATAAAACTGGTTCTCGAAATTTGGGTACGTTATATCCGACCATCACTTGATGAAGTCTCGCGTAAATTTATTTGCGCACACCGATGTCATGAGATATGTTTATATCCTGATTACCCACGAGTAGAGAAGCTAATGATAATACAAATGCCCTACCTTGGTGTAGGCACGCACCCCGCATCCAATTACAGACAATAGGCTCAATTTGAGTCGTAAACCCTGAGTGAAGTTAAAAATACAGTCACCTAAGTTGCCTTTTTGTTGAAATGTTGCCAGTTTGAGTTGAGTGTATGCCGTCGTGATGTCATTTAAACCAGTCGCACGGATGAAATACGATTACATACCCCCGTGTTTTTCGCACGTGTGTTGAGACATTGCACTGCACCGTGTTTGAATTGTTTTTGGAAATCTTGAATCATGATTGAAAAGCTCAGGGCCAAGTTTGAAATTTTAGCCATATTTGAAAGGACTGGCTTATTTATGCTTTACTAGGAAAATAAATAAAATTGTGTTGTATAACGGTTTCCAGCTTGGTAAAAGTGGAGTAAACGGGTTCCTCTTCAAAATGGCTGCTGAGAACCAGTTGTCACTGATTAACGGCAATTTCGTTAGTTAGTGAAACTGGTTCCCGCTTTTATTGTTTTGCAGGAAAAATGATAGTGAAAATACTGTGTTACTTGTTGTTTTTTTTGAGTGATCAGGAAGGAAGATTACGGCGCAAAAACACGCGCAGTCAGTACCATGCTTGAATTTTTGTTCAGGGACAACCCTGTAATTATGAAATGGCGTCTAGCAATTTAGGTCCGTACTCTGAATTTTACTATGATGAGGCTTTGTGTGTTTTCAGTGTTAAAAAAGTTTCTAAATTTTCTGTAAACAAAAATTGAGTCTTGTTATTGGGCATTCGCAAACTTAAACTTTATTTGTATTTGGAGGGAAATTGTAAACTAATTAGTTGCAAACATTTTCTTCGTTTCTAATTTTTAAAACTACTCACACGCTTGGGGGAAATATGAATCGTAATTACGCGAGCTATACCAAAGGCTTGTTTTTGTGGCTGGTGCAAGTATGAAGAAAAAAATGTGATCGGTCAGAAATTCTAGAAAATTTAGCCTCCAACTGTATTTTCTTAGCCACCTCCTGCGCAGTGCATTACCACCAGATGGACCGTAACAAAGTGTATCGCCGTGCACGGAATGCTGAGCTACAACAACGTAGAAAAATAATTTGTCGCCTTTATTGACATTTAGCGTCCGTCTTTCATCACTGGACACACGGTCTTGCATCATGGGAAGGTTTTCCTTTTCGTCAACAAATGTTTGCTCGTGGTTTTCATGCGCGCACCCAGCCTTCAATGGGGGGGGCTCGAATTCTTGGCATGTGGACCTTTTACAAACAAATTAGCCAGTTGACTAAAAAAGCAACAGTACCACTATCGGAGCTGCATGTGCTATGAATTGTGCGTTTGCACCTATTTAGTGGACTTTTATCTCGTTTTTGTTTCTCTGAGGCGGACCTTTTTGCCCACTTCGCTAAATGGGGGGAGGCTCGTTCGAGCCCCCCC
>NMRA01000584.1:51762-85403 GCA_002633005.1 Phoronis australis | reverse complement strand
TTTTCCTAATGTTAATGCATTGGATTGCGGTGCAAGGACTGTGCAGTTTACGCATTTTGAGTTTTCTGTGATTCAGTGTGCATCTAATTCTGTGATGAATAAATGAGACGACGTATCGTTTGCCACGTTGCCCTTCTTTTTAGGCCAAAGAATCATAATTTCGGTCGTTGTTTTGAGCCCGTTGCCTCTTTCTTTTTTCTAGCTCACGTCGACCTAGGCATGAGCTGGTCCACAGACAGTGTTTTTGTTGATAAGTGAAGAGACTTAACCAGTTCTACATGGCTGGATCCGTATCTATTAATTTGAATCAATTACAAACAGTCAAATAAACACATAGGACGGGTGTTCGCTGATGGATCGGTTCATCAGCTCGCCGCGATCCCCTCGTTAATTCAGCCAGTTAACTGGAAGACTTAACGTCTATCAAATTGCCAATGATCAACCAAACTATTGCTCGCACAGTAATTTTAAAAGTCGTCATGTCTGGCACCTGTCCGTTGAAGGCTGGAATCCTTTTGGGATTTCTTTTTGTAAGTTTACTTCATAACAAAGTGGGTACTTAACGAGTAAAATACTTTCCTCTCTTTTGGCCTTACAGAATTGCGTGGTGTCTTCACAAACATGTTTGGCGTTTATGGATACAGGGAATTAACGATTTTATTCCCGTTAATTTTGGTGAAATTTCTGGAGAGGGCTACCAAATAATTGATACATATGTGATTTTTTTCTAACCATCAAAGAAATGCACAGTCATGGTCTTGGACAGTTTGGTTCTTTGGGGAACTGTTATGGTTTTTGGAAACTGAAGTTGGCGATTTTAGTTGTCATCGACCCGTTTAGGGATTTACCTTTCTCACGTTTTCACGACTCTAACTGTAGAATGATGAAAGCATTGGGAAAAGTTAGCCCCGGAATTTCAATAGAATATGCGATTCAAAACAATCATTGAATTGCTTATACTGCCATTCACTCACGTGGTGGAGTCGTAAATATTCTGTGAATGATTTGACGCCGTAAAACTGGCTTCAAACTGGCGGCATGATACATGTAGCTAGGAGGTTTGTTTGGTATTTAGGCCATAGGCGTAAAGTATGGTGAATTTGTTAAACGTTGACACTGACATTTCTACTCCGAGGGGTTATCAGTCTCAAATTAAATAACAAAATATTTTCAAAACATATCAACAAAACCACATATCATTACAAGATCAAGAATGCGGACTAGAATTTGCTGTGTTGAAAGCTTTACAGCCACCAACTAGACGGTGGATGGTCGAGAAAGGTCTTAAGTTATTTAGCTGGGTAAGAGTGTAGAGTGATAAGTTATGTTTTATGAAACATCTGGCTGAGAAACTTTATTTTAGTTAAGACAATATTTTCATAGTTCGGCTTGGTCTGCCAGTTTGTTGCTCGTTTAAGTGATTGTTTACTGCTGCGACCATTTGTGTTACTTATAGCGATGAAATAGCCAATCACAAAAGCGACTGTCTAGTCTAAATTGTAGGTTGGCACTTGTCGTTGCAGCTTCTCGCCAGATTCTATTGACCACATCACTACTCTTGCACCACACCGACATGGCAGTCTCATATGGACCACAGTGACCAGGTCTGGCTACCACCCACCTCTACCGTTCCAAAACTTAACAAACCCAACCCCGACGACCCAAGTCACCTGCTTCCTAAAGAAGACGTGGAGATATTTTTTAACCATTTAGAAGAGCCTGCCCCCACGAGACTTCCAAGTATGTTCCAGAATAGTGTTCCTAGTTCGCTGCCAACCTATGACAACTCAGGTCCGGCTGGCTACATGGCTACCGCTAGCCCTGTGTATGTGCCTACAACCAGGACTATGTTACCCGTCCAATATATGAATGGGTCTCCACAAGCGGCTGCACAGACTAATAATTCCATGTGGCCTATGACGGCCGATTCAGCTTACAGCACGGGTAATACCGGTGGACGATTTGCATTTCCGCCAACTCCGACGAGTCCTCCCATGGCTTCGCCATCAGCGCGTCCTGACGCCTACGGTGGACTGCCCCGAGCTACGGGTCTTAGCCCGTATTCTGGCTATCCTATTGGTGATTCTATGACCGCTTGGAACGCCTATAGTTCACCGATGGGAATGCAACAAGGGGGCCTAAGGCGCACCACCCTACCTCCCATGCAAGGTAGGTCATTTTTTAAATCAAAAACGTTCCTAAATAATCGCCAGTTTTCTCAACTATGAATGTTTAGCGGTAAGCTTTCAACTGATGTGTCAGTGCGTGTCTTCTCGTTCTGGCCCATTTAGAAAGTCGTTCAGCGATGAATGGATCTCCTCTTATCGTCGGAGTGAAACTGAGATGATAGCGCGCTCCAAATGTGTTCTGTGATCGTTTATAGGTCTGGGCTTGACTACTGAGCTTAATCTTAACAAAATATTTACGTTTTTGTACAAGCTTCTTCGTTGTAGATTAAAATGGTTTTTAAACGCTCCATTTTTCATCGTTACATGTTGAAGTATTACTTAAAGGTTTGTAACATGGTGTAAGAATATTTATAAAGAGTATTACAGAAGTTTTGATACAACGAATTTGAAGCCAATCTAATCTTGTGTTTGTCTAAAAATGTCTAGTTCATCTACAAGTCATCGGCAATTTGCGATAATTTTTCAATGGTCTAAGACTTTTGCAAACTTCAATAAAGATAGGAAACGTAGCGATCTTTTCATTCACAAAACATTGGTCGTCTGTGACTGCCCGAGTCCTAACTGGTTGGATGTAGTGGAGTAATACACAATAATTTCGTTCAAAATCCGCCACTTGAGACCAGCATATCTCTCCCTCTTTGAAAATTTCATGAATGTTTATTGGGAAAATAAATATTGATCCAAGTTTAAACTTAATTTTGGTGTGGGGCGACCGTTGGTATTCAATGTTTCAATCTTTTGCTTCTAAGTTTGTCGCTATTGACTGTTGCTGTGATTTACATTTCTATTTACATTACTGCGTTGCGTATGTGTACTTTATACGTTGTAAATCACCATATTTTTCGGGTTCAGTACCCCCACTGTATTGGCTTCTTTGCTAAATTGGTTTTCTAAAAGAACTTTATGTTTGGGACATACGAGAGAATAATGTGTAGATTTACATTAATTTAAAAATTTCTCTCCTTCGTATTGTCCGTTCGTCGTGAAAATTGTTTTTCGGTTTACAATATGAAGTTGAAATCATCGAAATTCAGGTCATTTTTCCGAGGAAAAAGTTTTGTCATGGTTGAGATTTTCGTTGTGTTTCGCTGTATGGAAATATTCAGAGAAACAATGTGGTCGGTTTGTTAACTGCCAGACGCTCCATTCTTTGGAGATGGATGAGGGTGTTGGGAGTTTGTATAAAATTAAGCAAAGAATTAGTCGTAGTGATGGACATGTTTATGAGTACAGGATGCAGTTAATCGTTTCTGTATCGCGACCTCTGCAACAAATAGTGTTTTAATTGGGGAACTCGGTTCGTGTTTGAGACCATTTGCCTGGCCTGTTTTCTGTTGCTTAAACCAATTCAGTGCTGCCAGTTTTGGATGAGGGGTTTATACTGCTTCAGGACAATGCGGAGTGTGGGACAGTTGGTTGTAGAGAGCGATATCGCCTGATGCAATTGAGGAAGCGAAGATTTTGTTTAAGGAAGTTAACATCTTGTGTCTTCATTTGCTCAGCACGAAAAAAACTGCTTTTTCCGTTGTGTTTTCAATATCCTCAGTGATACAGCTGCCTGTGTTCATTACTTTGCGTGTTCAACGAATTCTGGATGTATTTGTAATTTAAATATTTTTTGTACACAGAAATAGACACTTCCGTTGGCAAGCACTCTATCTTTTGCGATCTACCCATTAGCTGTGGTCGGGTTAGTTCGCATTCCTGACAAGTAATCTTGGCGCTACGGAATTTCTCTGGCAATTAATAATATTAATCCTTATGTAATCTTTTCCTACTGTGCTCAGGCGGCTTCGTATTGTCTAACTTAATTCGACTGTAACAAACGCAAGCTTATTGGTATTAAGAATAATGGCAAACAAAGCAATCCCTAAATGAATGGCGCTGTTGACAAGTTCAACATCAGTCAACATTCACCTGTTGAGTGTAAACTATAATGCGGCCGGAGTAATCCGCTTATCCTAAGTACCGCATGGTTCATCAGCAAGCCAATTCTGTGAATCGTCTTGTTTGTCCTTGGCAGTGTCCTTTCAGTTTGTTTGGAGCAGACTAGCCTAAATATGACAATTTATCTTAATCTAAAGCAAAAATTATCACTGTTTGACTTGTTGGATAAGAACCTTTGTGGGTAATACGCTGTAAAAAGCCAGGAGAGTATTGCTGCAATAATAACCCTGTACACGACATGCATATTGATAAAGATATCAAAACAATAGCGACGATGAAGATGGATGTTTCATCTCTCAATGATTAAATATTTGCACCCATGTTCGAGTAAGTGCTCATCCCCCAACTCACTGAAACTTCCGTTTCACGCGCCCATCTCCAGTTATGTGCCCCATTGTCCAGGCTTGCGCTTCAAGTTAGGCGCCCAGGGCGTTAACCCGAATGGTTAAGTTAAACATCTAGAACAATGAAATGTTTATAATACTTTTAGTTTAAAGCTGCAGTTCGTCACTGTTAAGCTGCCAATGTTGAATTCTTAACCGAGGTACACTGTGCTGTGAAAACCAATCAAGTTCATTTGACTTCTATGTGATGCTGAATAATCCGGCAACTTAAATTATAAGCACCCAATGCGTACATGGGCCATTTTTTGAATCCGAAATTTCAGTTTTGCCTTACCCCAATAAACTCTGAAGCGTTTTTAGTCGCTAATTTTTTTCGATGTTCTCGTTGGTAACGGGAATAGAATTTTATCTCAGTAAAGACTGTTACGAGATGCAGTTCAATTTTCCTTATTTCAGCCACCTAAAGAGGGCGTAATGGAGCTTTAGCATAACTAACGTTTTTTATTTTATTACTAAAAGTTGAATGGAATATGATGACAATGACAAATCATTGAGTGAGTGTCGTATTGTGTCCTTTATCGAGAAGTTAAAAGGCAACTGGTGTTGGCCTGTCAGTTGGATGCTGAAATCTCTGTGTTTGGTTGACATATCTAGTAGGGGCCGAAACCTCTCAATAAATAAAAAGTATTAATAGAAAACAGTCCCCAAACGTTATGGAATATTTGATGGTTTTTGAACTGGAGCGAACAAGTCAGCCATAATGTCAATATTGGCAGACATTTTTTCAAATACGAATACACGACTGACGGTTTATCTCAAATTATTTTTTGTCAGAAATTGTTTGTCTGAAGCTGTTAAACCGAAATTTTGAAATGTTTCCTTTTGTCAATATTTTATTAGATCCGTTTGTTTTGTATCCTTGTTTGTCACCGTCAAACTTCATGGTCTGTGTTACACGACCTGGCGTGACCTAGTAGTCCCAATAGGTTACGTGGAATCATTTGGAGAATATCGTGACATTGATACTTTTTCAAAATTTTGACATTTTAAATATCGTTAAGTGCAAAAATATCAGTTTTTGTAAATTTGCTTTAGAAAGTGGTAATAGAACTGTGTTAACATATTTTCTAGTATTTACCGCACTCGCGGAGTTAACTGAAACCGCAATAAACTTGCGTTCCCGGTGTCGAAGAAAATTTAGATTTGGACTGATTACCCGTATAAAAGTGGTCTCAACTTGTTCCTAACCCGGACGAAAAATGATTTTTTGGTCTTACAAAGAAGTTAATATTTCCTTATTCCTCGAGATCAGGCACCACCGTGACAAGTCAGATTGTACAGCATGGTTTCTATCAATAATGACCTGTTCCTTCAAAGCCTAGAAATCACTCCTATTTTGACTTAGTGGTTATTGTTCTAAATCAATTTTTTTGACGTGTTTATTGTCCACCGCCTGATTTCGAGTTCTCAAATGGAAGCGTCAACAGGGGTAAGGAGGGTTCAGCAGTAGTTACATTTGAGATGCTGGTCGTTTAGCCTCTGGTTGACCTCGTTTATGGACGACTTCAACCTGTGGTGTAACTATTCGCGTGAACATTGTCTCCTTTTGTTATCTCAGAGACCTGTTAGTTGATCGTCGTTACACACATAGCCACCAGGAACGCCGTCATGTCATTAGGAATATGTTTGAAATCTTAATGCGTTATCTATGTAGTTAAACAAATGCCACCCACCAAATTAAAAATGAATTTTCTAATTAACCGGCTGTGATAAATTAGACTTAGATTTTCACATGTTTGGCGACTTACGTATTTAATGTTTCTTATCGGCAGGAACGAGATAAAATCTTATTTTATCACTAAATGAAACCAAAACGTATGCAATTTAAATAAAACAGTCTGTTGTTTCAATTTGTAATAAGCTTGTAGAATCATATTTTACAATACTTAAAAATCAAACCGGGTTAATATTTTTATTCTTCTCTAAATCAACACTGTGTTGATGTGTTATATTTTATCATTTTTAAAAACATGAATCATACAACAGAAGGATCAAGAAAAAGATTTGATAAGTATAAAGATCAGTAATTTTATCTTAATTCCCATTTTATTACACTGCCTGTTACATAACTTAAGAATTCCCTAAGAGACGGGCAGGTTTGCCTACTTACCACCACTGAAGATGATAGCGGCTTTCATCACGTGTTCAAAATTTAATTTTGGTTAAGTGTCATCCGTGTAAACACTGAATTGGACATTGGTCACCATGTGGGCTCGAGTTACGAAAATTAGTAAATACTAAGATTAAATGAACAGACGGAGTACTGCAAGGAAGCAAACAATGTCTATGTTCCTTGGGAAATGTAAATTTATCTAAGATAGAACAGTTAGGCGCAAAACGTATCTGCGTTCTTTTCATGAAACAGAAAGGGTCAGCTAGTCGTAGGTTGGCTTAACAACGATTGTATTGTCAGGACGTTTCAACATTGCATACAAGTTTATAAAAAATAAAATGAAATCTCTTCATATCGAAATAGTGATAATAGTTTCACCTCCACTGGCGTTTGTGTGATGGGAAGTCACTTCCTATTATACCCAGAAAGTCGATATTCCCTTTCAGTAAGTAGTTTGTAACGGCACTAATACGCCTTCGGCTTGTGTATTCGTATTGTATTTTAGGAAGACAGTTTGACAGAAACGCGTTAACGTTTTTGTACGTTTTTGTTGTTAATGTTACAAAAATCTCTTATTGTTAATTTAGAGGGCGATTTCTTTGGCGAAGGCCGCGAGTGCGTGAACTGCGGTGCCATATCCACACCGTTATGGCGACGTGATGGCACTGGTCACTACCTATGTAACGCGTGTGGACTTTACCACAAGATGAATGGACTCAATAGGCCGCTTATCAAGCCTCAGCGAAGACTGGTAAGTTGGCAACATTACATTTTACTATTATTGTTACTATTTTATTTTGTCAATGAGGAGGGACATCATCGAAAAGCAACAATTCACTTTTACAAACTGAAAAACGCCGATTTTTCAAACAACCCTGGGTAGAAGTCTATGCTTTCTTTTCATGTTACAGTATTCAAGCTGACTTCCGGGATCAATGTCAGTTCGTTAATTGTGTGAGCCTCTAATGAACGATAATGGCAAGTAGATTAGTGAAAACCATCAATTATAAAAATTCATCATTTGTTTCCAATAAACACACATCCTATTAACTGTGGGCTTGTCATAAACCCCCTGAATGATGTAATAGGAAAACAGGTGCAACTGTGCCATAAGGCGACGTGCAGTCTTAGCCAGAGCTCTGCGTATGTAGCTAAACATTAAAAAATTAAAGAGTTTAAGTCAGCAAAAGTTTATATTTTCTGAAAATAGAAAGTCTGTCGTTAATCCAGTCTCTTGGCCTTGTCTTTTCATCAAAATTAATCTTTAAAGTTGCAATTAAAGCAAAACATCGGTATAAGTAACATGACTAATTATTTTTACATATTTCAAGATGAAATCCAAAAAACCCTAAGAGCTTTTCTAATTATCAATTCGTTTTTGTTTTATGCAACTATTTTGATAGCCCCTTCTCCAAAGTGAAACATTTAAAAAAAAACAATCTCTAGCAATTTGCGCGCATGCAAAATACGGCAGTACACTATTTGATTCATTGTTATCATCTTCTTGGTTAAAGTGACTGCACTCTCTCTCTCCTCAGAGTATTATGTCACTGTATAACAAGGAGGACCATCAAAAACATCTAAAACTAATCAAAAATAGATATAGTGACGTCACTTCCGAGGTCGACTAATGTAAGAATATGTTAGAACTTGAAAGGGTGCACCAAAAAGGGATGCCCCCCGATTTAGGGACAGCAGATAGCTTGATGTCAAAAGACAGGGCTGAAGTTATTCAACCTGACATACTATTCTAATCTGCAACAGTCCTTGGCCGGAAACGTCATTTTTCCGTGATTCGCCGTATTCGTCGGTATGTTATAAGATGATCTTACGGTAACCATGCTGGAATGAACAAAAATTGGAACTGTGCCACGTATTTTGCAGAACATTTTCAGCCTACTAACGTGATATGAAGACGTGTGAACGATCTCATGACCTAACGCGCGCGCAGCTCTCCTCTCAAAATTATACGTTTTACATACGTCACAACTTGGAAGGAACATAACCGTCTAAATTTGAATGGCTATTTAAGAGAACCGCATCATTTAAGTAGAAATATTCATGAAACGAATTTTCTACACTATCTAATTAAGTCAAAGCATATTCCCAGGTGACGATTTACTCAATGTGAAAGAAACAGGATCAAATTTAATTTCCAATTGGCGACACCAACAAAATAGCCCAACTTCATTCAAACTAATTGATAGTAAACAAACGCAAATAAACTCAAAGATGTAATTTGGGAAATAATCACATTTAAAGAGTAAAAACAAAAGAAAGAAAATCCACGTTGTTGTTGATCAGACATCAATCCATTTTTAGTTATTGAATGACAGGAATTTGCTGCGATATGTTCATTCATCTAAGTTGTTGACTGAATCATTGATAATCACATAGCGTTGGTAACTAATGCAAGACATTTTTACTTTCTATGAAAAGGAACTTGGCTAATGTTCAATAACGTGATTTTTGATATTTGGCAAAGTCGTGATATTATGACCAGCGTCAAATATTCATGCTGCCGACCAGTGTCACAGTTTGATTTTGGTGAGACATCGCGTGAAGGAGTGTCGAACTCGTGAACTTGGTACCTTTTGGAAACAAATAAGAAAATTAGGCTATCAGATGTCAGTTTGATAGGTACAACAGGTTTGTTTTTTCACTGTCATGTTTGAAGATAACCTGTCCTGCGGGCCTCTAGTGCTGACGAACATTCGTAATCACAGGGCTCGTAACCGTCTCACTGTTATGGTCTGAATGTCCATGTTATCATAGTTTCATTAATTATAATATTTTTGCTATACTTTCCTTACGTTTTCTCTATAGTCCACGCTCTCTGTTGAAGTGTAAAATTCCTTAAAAATGTCACAAAACGTTCGGCTCCGCGGTTTCGAGTGTAACTGAGCTCAAACTCGTTGTGTGATCCAAACCAGTTGTCTCCCTCCTTGAAATCAGCTCAACCTGTGTGCGTGCCCGTGTAATACCTACCTCACGTTTTCCTCATGGACACATTAATTACCATTATGACGACTAGCAGTTAATTGGCTTGGCTAAACTGGTGAAACCTCAAACCAAATTTCGCACACCGGAACGATTTCATTAAATCCGTATGCGATTCTGTGGCTTCATACTTACTTCTCCTTGGGTCACTGAGTCTCTGCCTGACTGGTCAGATTCAACCAGAAAGATCACCTGTAGCAATGGCTAGTAACATACACACCGACTCTATAACGTAATCCCTTGCGAGGTGTTGGTTCATGAAAGTGCGAGTTGGGGAGAAGCAACAACCCCATCGTAACATTTCGAAACGGCATATTTTGTCTGGGCTGGTAAATGCAGAACAATTCAGCGTTTCATTCATTTTAGTTTATGTAATCCCTTGTGTTTGTAGTCGGCCTCCCGTCGCGTCGGCCTGTCTTGTGCCAACTGTCATACATCCACAACAACGTTATGGAGACGTAACAACGAAGGAGAACCAGTTTGCAACGCATGTGGTCTCTATTACAAATTACACGGGGTAAGTGTGGGGGGGGGGGCTTTGGCATAGAACACATGTGATCTCTATTAAAAATTACTCGGGGTAAGTGGGGGGCCCTTTGGCATTGCACAGCTGCAGACAACTGTTGAGTTGTCCACCCTCCGCTGTGTATCTACCCTGTCTGTTAATTATTGAAAATTCGAGATTTGTTATAATTTGCAAAATACAAGATTTTTAGCCAACTTATTGCAAAAGGCAATCAGTTCATATATATATTGCGGCTATAGCTGTTTGCATCGGAAATACTTTTGTCCTTAATGTCATCTAAAGGGCACTCAAAGATCGCCACAGTTTGATATAGTTGTGTTTGTTCTAAGAAAAATATTAAGTGGCTTTTGTTTATTGACATGAAAACGGTTGAACGTTGATGTTATTTCTGGTTAAAAATATTAGTATATCATGAAAATTTTATTTCTTTTATACTTTGCAGGTAAACCGTCCCCTTGCCATGAAAAAAGATGGTATTCAAACGAGGAAGCGGAAGCCAAAGACAATGTCGAAGGAGAAGACACCAATTAAGACTGAAAACACAGGTGAGCGAGTAGCATAGTGTACGGCCTAGCTGTTTCAGTATGATTGGGTCGGTTGAGATGAGTATTTCTAGTGAATTGTAGCTCAGTCCGTACTTGTCAATAAATGGGTTACTATGGAGATTTTATTAAGCTTGAATTAAAAGTTGTCAATTAATGATTTTGAACATTAGACCATATGTAAGAAACTATGATGAGATGGTCGACAGAGGTGATCACGTTGATAAAAACGAGTCACATGGCGGCATCCCTTGCACTGATGCTGCCTGTGAAGTTAGCTCTTGTACACTAGTTGTGATATATGGTCATCAACCACCATATTGGCTTGGTTACCACTGATGTTAACCAGAGTTATTAGCTGCTATAGCGTACACTCAATGTGGGAATATGGCCTGCTTGAAGTGTCTAAACACACAGTCTGTGTCAAAATGTCACTCACTCACTCGTATTCTACAAACAATAAGTAACATTTGTCAGTTTTATTGTCAACCCAGTTCTTCAAGATATTAATCTTGATCGCGGCGGCCCAACCTTAGTCTGCCAGTGTGTCTGGCTGCGAGGAGCGTGAGTTGCCCTATTGTTGTGTGCTGGGTGAATGGTATAACGCAAACCCATGACTGCCGAACGTTTCTATAGATTGTTGTAAATGGTTCATATCTCAAGAACAGTTCTTTATCACACTTTCGAATTTACATAACAAACTATTAAAAATATATCCAGACAGCTGAGGCGCATGATTTGTAACTTTTGTTACAGCCAAAGCATTTTATATACAAAACTGCGTGAGATTGTTTGCCTTGTACTAGCTCATCGCTAATCAATTGTAAAGTTGTGTGTGCGTTTGGCGTTACAGATAGCAAGTGTCCAAGTGTGAACTCTCTCCAGATCAGCCAGCAGCTTCAACAAAGTATCAATAGTAGCGCTATGACCAGCCCATCTCTACACAATATGATGTATACAGGACCGCACTCCTTACCCCACCTGTCGGAGCACAGCGTCACTCCTCATTCGGGCACTTCCAGCGCCTTCCCTGCGCCATCGCCACCTAAAGCGGTGCCGGTAACCAACGGAAATGAAGCCGCGTCATTAACCGATCACGCTGCTCTCACGGCAGTATCCGTCGGTGCTAGCTAAAGTTTATGCAAGCGCGCGCACAACGTAGGGTGTTGTAATAATGAACTAACTAACTGGAAACCATGAACAGTTAACTACGACATTGTTGGCGGTATCTTCATGTTTAGGTTAACCATTCCTTGTGGAAATCTCTGAACATTACGCGAGATGTGCTGTCGAAGCCACAACGTCCGCTAGCCTACTTCACAGAATAGAATTGGGTCATAGTGATTTTTCGTGAATATTTGTTTTTAGATTACGGTAGTGAATTATTGGTGCCATAGTATTCTACCAACGGTTAATATTGAACACGTAGCAGTGGTTTGACACTGGAAGAATAGTTCGCGTTTTGAGGTCTCGTGAGTGACCCAACGAGAACTCTTTAGGCTAACAAAACTATCTTGCCGATGAAATTTGATAGATATACTTTTGCGTTTTCTACCTCATTTATTTTGTTTGCTGATTTCAAGGTGCCAATTTGTAAATAGACTGTTTCCTATGCACGGTGAGTTTACGAACACTTTGTTTATTTTATTGAGCTTGATCTTGCCTACTGATGATGATTGACTGTTAATTTATTTGTGTTAAAACGTTATATTTAAATCAATTAAGACTTAAATTATGTATTTAATTAACACTGTGTGGTGATGTTTTTTGTATATATCTTTGGAAAATGTTTGATATAGTTGCAGGACTTTGTTGTTATATCGTACAATTATAAATGTTACGTGAGTTACTGCTCATAATCGATAATTCTGTTTACTTTACGTAAAACGTCGATATTGTTTAAACAATAGCTTTATTTCGTTGGTGTAGCATTTTATTTGTCCTAATGTTCTTCGGCTGTTTTAAGGATTATCGTTGGCTGAAAAAACGAATTTTTGGTGTTGTTCAGGATGAGATGGACATTTTTGAATTTATTAGGTGTGACCGAAGCATTAAAACAACAAAATCCGTTGTATTTTCGAGACTTCATTGAAATCTACATAATTCTTGCCGTTGTCTGCCAGACATTCAGTCAAATCAAGGCTGGTGTCTACTGTTTACATCTTAAAATACTGGGGATTTTGATCAGCGGCAGAACGATTGGCTGGTTTTGCGGTACTGCTAATTTCGTTAAATTGCTTTTCACGAATGTCCCTGACAATCTTGTAACTGTTATTTCCACTGACTTATCTAGTGAGCGTTAAAATATTAGTTCGATGTCAGCATTATTTCCAAGGAGTTGCCTTGTCTAACGTACGTCGTAATATCTGTGCGATGTATTTTGTTACTTGTTCAGTTATGCGTAATCTTGCCATTAACTTTCAGTTTTAAACAACTGAACCTGACCGTGGTTTATAAACAATTATTTATTGTATTATAATATACTTGGAAGGAGTCGATTACTGGCTAGAACCAGTATAGCGATGATAAGCGTGAAAGTCTATAAACAAATATGTGTCAATAAACTGTTATTCCCAAAAGTTGCTGTGAATTTTCATTGTCATCTTGCTTGAATACAAAGTGCGACTGGCCAAATGTTCTGAAATGAAAGAAACCCTTTGGCGCAAAATCCCTACCAGCGCTTTGTCAGAACTCGTGGTCTTTATGCTTGAGGTGTTGGTTTTCTCCCCTGCTTGCCAATCTGATAATCAGATATCTCACACTGTTTACTCTAAGCTTCAGCTTTTTATCTGTTGGGAAAGTGTACCACATTGTTCCACTTTCTGCACCACAAATATCTCAGCATTAGCAAAACTAAGATATATAACAAGACTACATTTTTTATCTATCATACATGCAAAATTCCAAACCGTATTTGTGAGTTTGTTAACAAAGATGACGTTTGACTTAAAAAAAACTGATGAATAAATATTTCGCTTGTAGATCCACTAAGCGTTTCATAATGAATTACTAATCAAGCAAAATTAAATAAACTAAAAATTGATTTGTGGTAAAACCACTTCTGTATGCTGTCTCTAAAATTGCCTTAAATATGGTATTTTTATTTGAGAAATGTTGCCGTGGCAACCGAAAGGCGTAAAAATGTAATCCTGTATTCGATCAATTGTTTCCAAAATGGCGCATCAATTTCAGTTATGTACTTAAATGCTTCGAGTTGAAAAATCTCATTTCTCAAGAACTGGTTTTAGGACTCGGCGACTTTGGAAATGAACCTCTCAGAACAAACTGAAAACAGGACACTAGCAGCTGACGTGAAAGACGTCATATTTGCACGTGACACAAAAAATCGTAGTTCAACTACCGTACAACCATTAAAGGTAGACAATACGTTGTATGTTAAATCTTGGGACTGTTATTGTGAAGGATAGGCATCGTAAAATTCGTTGTATTTTTGATATTTTGTTAGAAATAGCCAATTCCGTACTATGGCCTCCAGCCTTTATCTAGAATCAACTGGATGCAACGCCGGTGACCTTAGCACCACTTTTTTGCCACGTTGGTTTTTTAGCTTTAATGACAATACGACCGCGAATTTGTCTTGGGGATGATCTCAAACAAACATTGTCGTCGATAGTGTTTCTTAAAGTCGAGCACGAATGAACGTCGTTTTCGTGACAGTAATACGTGTAGTTCCAATGAGAAAATGCTCTCCTGGGAAAAAACAACCTGATGGGTACATTTTTGCGTTACATACGCAACCGTCTTTATTCTAAATTATTTCAAATGCCAGTCTGATCAATTTGGGATGCATTTCGTAACTGCAGTTGTTCGAATTGTGGTTAAGTAACGTGACTATAAAATGCTGATACGTGCATATAACGCGCACATTCATTCACATCACACTGCAATAATATGTTGCTTGTGTACATATTTGCGCACTTGTTAAATAAAAATAACCATGGTTGCAGCCAAAATGCATGCTTGTGTCTAGAGCTATTTTAGGCCAATGAAATGTAGAGCTGCGCAAGTGCCATTAGGTGAACGGCTCCCTCCACAAGCAGATATATAGAGACACCTATTGTTTACGATATGACACGTTGAACTGAAATATTTCATTAGGGAGGTTTTGTCTGCTTGACAGACATCTAATCTAAGGTATAAGTTATTGGTAACGAGATTTTCGTTGCATTATGGGTGATTGTCTTTAACACTATTCGTCATTGTTTCCCTCGAGCAATACGTTTTAAGCGATTAAAAGAAGTTGTCCAAGGGAATCGCCACGACTGACAATTGAAGGGAAACCTAAAACGGAAGTCATACATTCAACATGTTTAGAACCACCGACTGTTCAAGTGCTTACGCTGTCTTTTGCTAAATAGACGCGAAAGTGATCCAGGTCATGGACAATTTCTGAGGGCAATGTACAGCAGAGCTACACGTTGCTTGGACGAGATACCCCCTTAAAGAACACTTGCTGTCAAAATAAGGCGTAAGAAGTTTTATTGAATGTGCTGCTAAAAGTGTCTTATATGTGTATGTTATCTTTCAGGTTGAAACTTGGAGGCCGCGTAACCTTTGGCAGGGTGAGCTTATCTCACATTGACACGCCAATCAACAACCGTTTTAGAAATAAGCAAGGCAACTTATCGGTTTTTGTAAAATCCGCATACATCGTGGTTCTTTTATGTCGTTCCATGTTGTTGCCCAATCGTGTGTTATATTCATGTCCGACAAAACTAAGGAGCGATAAGACGAAAAACAATGAACTCTGGACGTTAAACAAACACTTAAGATAGATGGGTTCTGTAAATGTGTCAAATATTCATATTACCAATATAAAACGTCCCAAATTTATGACCTTGTTTGATCGAGGCAGAGCTGACGTCTAGCGACACTTGGAAAGCGGTTCGAATGTAAATGTCACAGCCGGAGAAAAATTAGGCGTGAAATACTACACAAATATATCACTAATGGCACGGGTAGCGGTCAAGAGACAAGTCATGCAGTCCCACGTAATGAAGGCGAAGTTTAGAAACTTGATAAAGTTATGCGATTCTGTCCAACAGGGTGTGTTGTTGCTATAAATATTTCTTGTACATGAATATCACTCTCAAATTGCACCATGACGAATAACTATTTAACGAGGCCTGATTCCTAATGCTAACCAGGAAAATGGACTCGTCCAGTTTGGGACCCAGATCTCCCCTAAACGGCTTCTCAGAGTGCGTATTTAATTTGCATACACGCCGAAGCAGTGCCCGCCACACAGACATATCTGGAAAAGGACGGAAGAAAACGCTTATCTGTAGCAGTTAATTAGGGGTAGGAATCGAGTTTCTTTTATCTTTCTTGAAGACTGTTAGACAACAGACTCATTTCATGAACCAGCTACGACCTCCCAGTCTTATCATATCGTTTCAGTTATCGGTGACGAGGGCTTTCCTCGTTATTGTTTTTTTATACGGCGATTATGGCTGGTTAAATATGCTTTTTAGTCGTGAGCAAAGACTGTTTGTGTTTTAAGTGTTAACAGTTCGTGTTGGTTTATGTTAAACTTTCTAGGCGTATCACGGACATCCTTGTACATGTAGAATATAGAGCAGAAATTTAGGGCAGTCTGAATGCATAGTCACTCGCAATCATATCGCCAAATCACGATAGCATATCAAAACCTTTAGTTTACTATAACAGAGAGTTGCACGATTGCCTTATCACATATCTGGACACATATTGACATAACACTTTACCATCTACAAAATTGAAGCCAAAACTGTATTTGCCGAATAATGCGGTAATTACTGGTAGAATTCATGTATAGCTGAGCTGTTGCAGACTATAAATGCCATCCAGTTTGTCGTTGCGAAATCAACAAGGTTATTTTCGTGAAACTTGGTTCCTTCTGTTTGGCTTCTAGGGCGTTTTACTGGTGTCTTGAAGCTGGGACATGTGGCACTCAACAAAAAGTATACACGGATGTCGATCTCGGCACAATTTGCGACAATATGGCGCATGTCACTGTTCAAATAAAAACCTTGTTAGTCGGCCATCTTGAATTTACACCTGCTGTGGGGTGAATTTAAATTCCTCGTTTTTTGCTCACCTGGGCTTTGTTTCTATTTAACTTCCTTTTCTCAAGCAGGCTAAACAGAGGCGATTGGACAAGGGTCGCGAACAGACTACATTTTTATTTTCCCAGAAGTCACAGTCAATGAAACTTAATGAAATTGAAAATAATGTCATCGCAGCAAGAGGATAAAACCTCGTGGCATCGACCGGCTGACGACCAACGAAGTGAGGTAGTTAAAAGTGAGCTGGTGAAGCAAGAAGGAGCCTCCAGTAAGGCCAGCAGCATCAAGGAAGAACAGGAAGAGACGGCGTCTAGCGCTCCTGGAAACCACAATGGCGACCAGGCTAGTGCCGCGGTGGCATCAGTAACTCGTGGACCTATAGTTAGCAGTCAATATGGTGATCCACCCAGTGGAATTTTACAACAAGAGGAGGTAGAGGTGTTCTTCAAAAGTATTGAGCGGCCCATGGTCTCCAGTGTTCCGTACACGTCAGCCATAATCGAAAACCCGACCCACGCTAGCTTAGCCACGTTAACCAACGCCTCCAATACAGGAGGCGTTCCACCTATCCAGAGTTTTTATCCCAAAGGCCACAGTCTTCAGTCTGCCCTCTACTCGGAATATAAACCCGCAACCCCTGTTTACGTGCCGCCCTCCTCTCGTCCACTCTTGCCTGCTCATTACGGTTCACCGGCGACTCTACCATCGACCTCTCAGCCCAGTCAATTTTGGCAGTCGACGGGGGCTGGGCCAGACCTTGCAAGTTACTCCAGCCCGCCTAGTTCTGGTAGCGTGTCCCGGTACGCGGCCTTCCACGCCAACATGCCTGTTCATCATCTGACGCAGTCTAACGGTGCCAGCAGCTACGGTTACACACCTACAGAATGGTCGCCGAATTTTGGACACCAAGCTCTTCCAGGGATGGCCCAACAAGATTTACGGAGAGCGCCCGTAAATGGTAACTACTAGTTTTAATTTTTTAGAAATTACATTAATAATTTTCAAGGAAGTGTGTGTAGACATGGCAGGCTTAACATTTGAAGCGCCATGGCTAACATTCAGTTAACTGAACGGTAAATGTCAAAATTATGTTCTGAGATTTTAAATCTTACTGACCACGGTGACCTGCTCCACTTATAGCAGTTGACACATCTAAACCCATTGTCGCCGTGTCAGGACAGTAAATTCCAAAACATAAGCAATAAAATTATATACCCTGTAAACATACGTGTAAAGATAAATTAACATTAATATCACTGATTTTATTGTAGCGAGAAGCGAAACAGTCACAGGGAAATATTGAGCACTTCACTTTTTAGACCACGTCGCTTCATTCATTTCATTTTTGATATTCGTATGCAAACTCTATAATGACGAAAGTTCTCGCTTTGTTTTTGTGCACTGCATATCATTGGCTGTGTGCATCTCACTAAATCTGTTGAACGCTCGCATGTCACTAAGCTGAGTCACTGATGGAACGCGCACGTTCGCAGCACTCGATTCTGTCACTCATCACGGCGTTTTCCTGAACGTGTCCTCGTGCAACAACATTTTATTTCCACAGATCTCTGTCTTTCGTTTCCTGACAACCCTTCATTTTGGGGGGAATTATTCGTGTAATTTTATTTGTGACTTTAAATAACGAATTAAATCAGATTATGAGTTTGAAACAAAATATTCTCTAATTTTCAAACCGCTTAGTTACACGACAAATGTTGTAAATTACCTAGTGCGGTTCTCATCCTGTATCGCCATTAAAAGTATACATGTTTGGAGTTAAAGAGGAAAATCCTGAACAATATAACCGATCCAATTTTGTAAGACATTCTGAAAGAATTCACTTAAAATCTGATGTTTTCTGATTTTCAAATTTTAATTGTCGTGAGCATTTATATAGTTTTTGAACTGAGGCTCAGTAAAAGAGCTCACTGGTCTATACGACTTCATGAAAAGTAGTTTAACTTTGCCAGGTAAGAAGACGTCAAAGCCATAAACTGGGTGTTGTTGTGTATACGTGGTTATCTGCGGGAATGCGGGCTGAACCTAAAATCTTGTGCAACGAAAATTATCGCTAAGCAAACATAAGCGCTGGAATAAGACAAACGCGGTTATTATAGAGCTGGGTCGTCTTCTAGGTAACGCGTTTATGAATAAAACCGGTTCCTTCTCTTGGCGACAGCAAGAGCTAACGACGCGATTTTATAACGGAATGCGGATTTTTTTTATTAAATTATTCAAACATGGCCTATTGAATAACGGCGAATTATTTCTATAATATAGGGGAGATGTGTCAAAGGCATTCGTAGCTTTAGTCTATGAAGTTAGTATGAATCATTAATTAGATTTCCCCTGTTGGTATCAACAATAGTTGTTTGGAATGTGTCCTCTTGCTCACGAAAATAAATGACTACCACTTAAGGAATATTTTTTATTTTTAATCTGTTACGTATTTGTGAATTCTTTTCATTTACATGTGAAGTGTAATTTGGAAATAAAAATTCGGGTATCATCTTTGTTTAGTTACTACTTAAAACGTTTAAAACAGGCGTTTCGTATAGGTAACCGATTTAAAAGAAATTATCTTTTGTGCGACTCATTTCTGAGTTTCTTCTACTTATTTATTGTTCTGTTCAATTCTATCACTTTCTGGTTTTTATGCGCACACATACGTGGGCGCGTTATGCCGTCATCCCTGTCCGTGCGTCCGAACGTCCGCCCGTCCGACGTCCGCTGTTCTATGCCCAAAACCCGATGCTAACGCCGATTTTCGGACGTGTTAAACTACTTTGGCACCCCTTAGTGGCAATTTTATTTTTTGTGTCAATGGCCGTACCTCAGTCCTTTGCCCTTTGCAAGATCGTTCTGAATTTTAGCAGATGTGCTCCTATCGATATGACAACAGATGACGGCTAGTTTCAGACCAATTCAACTACACATGTGTTCCCTAGAGTCAATTTTATTTTTAACGTTTGCCTCTTTAACTTCAAAGTTCCTTGATACGTTTTCATGAAATTTGGGAAACAAATTTTTATTATGAGGACGGCAGCACCTTTTCTTTTTGTGATGGACGTATTCTGCACCAACTAGTGACCATTTTAATTATTTTAGTCTGTTTTTGTCGTCTGCGTCTGTATCTGCCAAACCGCGCAGAGGATGATGACAGTTGTGTTCCTACTGACAACAGCATGACTGACGTGGGTTTGCAGCGGGTCCAACTATTTGGTGTCCCCTAGTGACATTTTTCGCATCTACGGTTGTATCTCCTTTGACACTGCAAAATGTTTTTGAAATTTTGCAATTGTATTCTTGTTAACTGGACAGCAGATGAACGGATTCGACTTCCGCTGTGGTTCCTAATGGCATTTTTTACGTTTGCCTTTGTATCTTAGGAGTTCTTTGACGAATTTTATGAAATTTGGCCGGTAGATTAGAGACGACAACATATTCCCGTTTTTGGATGGGTTCAATGTATTCTGTGCTATATAATGGCCAATTTTATGATACAAACACCCCTAGAAGCACACCGTTTGCGGTGCAGCCATGGGCGCATTTCAACGCTCCGTGTTGCTCTTGTTGTGTATTGATTACCTTAATCGCTTTGTCAAAAGCTCTTTCGATATTAATCTGCGCACAATATTCAGATATAAAGGGCCAAATTACTTTTTTCCCTTTTGTTATCAGATTTTGGTTATGCTTCTCGGATTTGATAGCAATGATAGTTTACGTTGTGCATGGTACAGGGATGTCATCGTGCAATGGCAAACGATGATCACTGGTAATTCGCTTACTTCTTATGTTTTTGGTTTATATGTGAGTCTCGTGTACGCAGTTGCCGAGTCGTGTGGAGGACACGACCATTATGCATGTTGACAACTTTGAGGAGCGTCATAAGGTTCGATAAGAGACAATGCCGTTCAAACACAAGTGTTGATAAAATTAGTGTGTGCTTCCTTTAATTTATTTCCAAGTCGTCAGTCATGCACGCTTTGAGCCAGTTTTGCGGACACTTGCTCAAAGTCTCGCTTATGTAAACAAAACGGGTCGAGAAAATCGATGCTGGAGTTGCTAGGTCGAGGTTCACCTGTAATATTTCAACTTTGAACACTCAACCTTTGTACTAGGTAAACCTTAGGCTTGTATTTGGTGTGTCGCAGACTTACACGAAACTTGAGGATTATTGCTCATAAGGAAGCATGTTTGTTCGCAGTTGAAATGCACTTAGCATTTTTTATTAGTCCGTGAAATGTGGTGATTAATTCAAAAGTTTTATGGCCTTTAAATATTTTGGGCTACACTCTAATAAAGTCAAAAGTGTGTAAACGCACACAGACATAACGCTTGTGAACAGTTCTTGCAAGAGAATTTTTGAATCACTACTCGTATACAATCTTTGTTGTTATGATATAGCTGTTAAACATCGCAGTGGTTCGAGGGACTATTTTATCCAAATGATTTTGTATGTAGAATTAATTGCTAAACTAGGCGAGTTTCTGATAGAACTACTGCTAGTTTAAAACATCACAGTTCTTAATAGATTGGTTTAAAAGTATTCATGCTAACCAGTTTTACCACATCCGCGGTGTGTACTCTACAGTTCTTGTTGTACACTCACCACTAACAGTGAATATCATTCTACGCCGGCTTGTTATAATATTTATAAGATAAGACATCTATGAACGAATCGCAATTTGTAAAGTTCTTTGCGATTTTCCTGCTCCGTAGTTCGGAACGCTCATCAACGAGTCTGCTGAATGTTTTGTATCGTTTAGTTCTGTCTGTTGGGTGAAACGACTGGAAGACGAAAAAATATGTGTGAAAATAATTCTCGATATATGTTACAAGAAGAGCCAAGAACACAGAGTTTCCCAAAGAAAGATATCGAACGTATCTTCATGGGAATATTATGGCATCTATTGGATTCATTTAGTAAAAATAATTAGTTGGAACAAAACTGCTTCTATGAGACTTTTGCTTTGCGTCATAGTCTGTCTGTTCGTCGTCAAACTTGTTCAGAGAGGGTTGGCAGGCTTGCGCACATGTCCGAAAAACAATTACATTGTAAAAAACCTCTTAAAATGATGTGGTTGAATAACAACAGAAGATGGCACGAAACAATAGGTTAAAATATCGTTAACCATAAGAATGTAACTGATTATCAAAAGGAATCCTTTTTATGTTTATTGCGAAAAATGCAATGTAGAATGATAAGAGTTCATTCAGGAAAGCACTTGAAAGCATTATATCTAGGTGTAACGGGATTCTCGGCAGTTGGCTGTCAGATTCCTGACTTGACCAAAACGTTACCAGGTCGCCTTACAGGCACCAGCGTGTAGGTGTCGAGTTTCATGCGATGGTGTTTTACCTGTCTGTAAACTGTTAACAATATTTCAATATTTACCTGTAATTAGTAAGATAGCTGTTTTATCGTAAACCATTATCTCATATTGTGTACTGGCTCAAGCATAAAATTGATCATTTTATCAATTTATACATTTGTTCTGCTGGTATCAGCTTATCTTAGTGGTCGTCTTAGGCCGATTAGATTCCCATGAAATTATTGTGTCGAACTCCCCAATGCACTATAAGAGATAACCCAGTTTTTATACACCAGATGCCGCTCCACTCCATGTTCACAGACGCACGTGATAACATCGGTACCTATGTTTGGCCTTCAGATTTTCTGTGTCACAGATTTTGATAAATAACTGAGGTGTGAACTAACAAATGTTTTATCTAATAACTACACGAAAGGAGACGATAATTATAGGAGTGCCGTGTGAACGACAAGAGGTGGTCATTTGTGTCAAGACCTCTCCTCTTCCTAAACTATATAATTATTGAGTATCTATAGCCTCACGTTTCCCGGTACTTCTACTTTCTTGAAGACTTGAGTATATAAACAATATCCCCAATTTCTCGATACGCAGAACAATTAAATGGCCACTTGAAGGCCAAATCGTGTTATCATACAGAAATGTGAATAAAAACGAAGTGCACGACAACACTAACCAATAGTCTTTAGACAATCGCCTACGTCACAGTTGAGTACTGACCGTGACGTTTCTTTACACACGGCTATATCTAGCAACGTTCACTCTTCCTTCTTTGTGGGCCACACTAACTCCTTCGAGGCATCAGTGGCAGATCTACGTTTTCAGTAAGGGGGGGAGGTTAGGATCCGAGGCGCATAGCGCCAAGGTTTTCCCCCTCCCGTNAATAACTACACGAAAGGAGACGATAATTATAGGAGTGCCGTGTGAACGACAAGAGGTGGTCATTTGTGTCAAGACCTCTCCTCTTCCTAAACTATATAATTATTGAGTATCTATAGCCTCACGTTTCCCGGTACTTCTACTTTCTTGAAGACTTGAGTATATAAACAATATCCCCAATTTCTCGATACGCAGAACAATTAAATGGCCACTTGAAGGCCAAATCGTGTTATCATACAGAAATGTGAATAAAAACGAAGTGCACGACAACACTAACCACTAGTCTTTAGACAATCGCCTACGTCACAGTTGAGTACTGACCGTGACGTTTCTTTACACACGGCTCTATCTAGCAACGTTCACTCTTCCTTCTTTGTGGGCCACACTAACTCCTTCGAGGCATCAGTGGCAGATCTACGTTTTCAGTAAGGGGGGGAGGTTAGGATCCGAGCGAATCCGAGGCGCATAGCGCCAAGGTTTTCCCCCTCCCGTGTAAGATTTTTTTGTTTTTGTAGCTGATTTCGTTTCCCTGGCGACGTTTTTTTTCTTTAATTTTTTATTTTTGATCCTGTCCCAGGGGGTTTAAACCCTCTGAATCTCCCCCCCCCCCCGTAGATACGCCTCTGCACACATAACTTTGCAATGGCGCAGCTCATAGATAGATAGGTAGGTACATATAGATAGTTAGACATACAAACAGACATACGAACAGACAGACAGGTAGATACAATGTAGATAGAGTTATTTAATCATCTTAATAGGAAAATTTAAAATACATACAAAGGTGAATAAAATAATGAGTTGTCGTAGCAACTAGAATGTCTTGAATAACCAAGGTTTTGACAAAATTTATGGGGAAAAAGTTCTGTATTGAACACCAGATTCTATTTTCAGAAAACGATTATCAATACAACAAGACTCGCCAAAGATATGAGAGCTGGCAAATGACTAAGGTAGGTTTGTGAGAAAGAGTGTTACACTAATTTATGCTTCATCCCTCTTGATAGACGAAGATGCTTTCTTTGACGAGGGCAGGGAGTGCGTCAACTGTGGGGCGGTCTCAACCCCTCTCTGGCGCCGAGATGGCACTGGTCACTACCTATGTAACGCGTGTGGTTTGTACCATAAGACGAATGGACTGACGCGACAACTGGCCCAACCTCAGAGACGACTGGTACGTAGTGACTGTAACTGGCGCTTTCTGCTTCGTGGACCTCCGTCGGCGATCGTCTTTGGTATGCAGCGACACTCCTTGGCCCTATCGTCACTTGCAGTAATGTCTCTTGAGCTTCAAGTTACGCAAATGAAAAACTATTGCTTGTCATGGATTATACATTTCTCTGCATTGTCGTGTTCACTTGTCCTAGTGGTTTATTCGTATTTAAAAGCATAACACTTGTAGTAACACCGTCTATTGCGTTTGACTTCCTCTTAACATGAGTTGTTGCCTTTGGTGATTTGTAGCGCTTTGCAGTGTCTTTCCTGCAGCATGATCTTTTTACCTGCATGAAGTACACCCTCTCGTGGGCAGCAGTAACCTTAGTGATCAGAGACCACGAGCTAGCACTATTTCTATAAGGAATCGCACTGAACATACCACTGACATGGACTGAACTCCACGCTTTTATAGTGTAGAGGGATCGTAAAATTTTGCCTCACGTTTCTCTCCGGTAGTCGCTAAGTATCCAAGCTGGCTTCAGAATAACTTAGTGTCTCACTTAATCCGCTTGTGTATCTATTCATTGACAGACGTCACGCCTATCTGCAGTAACGCAGTGTGAACTGAGCATCACGTAAGGTGTCAGCACGCACACCTTCTAAACTTTAGTTTTGCTCGCTAAATATTTCTTATTGCCGTATTTCATTCTGTGAAGCACTTATATATACGGTACCATATTAGATTTTTGACGGTGAACTTCGGACTCATTTTAATTCTTGAAACCTGGGTTGTTCGGACAACTGAAAAGACGTTAAAATGTTAAATCGCTTCAAAGCTGTCAGTATGAATGCTTACTTCAAAAACAATTCGACCACGCCAACTTCACAACTTCCGCTGTTTTCAGTCTTCTTAAAACTGCCAATGCTGTGGTGGCGTGTACCAATGGTTTCAGGTGTTGAATAGGTAGTCTTCACTTAAATACAATTGCGTATAAGTGTTGAGCTCTTATTTTATAATATCCATAACAACGTTGAGTCGCTATATCTCTTGACCTACAATAAGGACGAACGCAGCATCCACTGTGTACGGAACCCCAACGATTATGAGACAAAACAAGGTTGATGAAAGGCTGGTATTTATTGTTTGTTGCAGAGCGGCTCCAGACGTGTTGGTTTGGTGTGTGCCAATTGTGCTACAAGTACAACGACATTGTGGAGAAGAAATAATGACGGAGAACCCGTATGTAACGCGTGTGGGCTCTACTTCAAGCTGCACCAGGTATTGGAGATCGTGTGTGCGGTGGTGGTATTGGTAGTGATAGTGAAACGGGGGTGTTGGCTGGGGTGGATGTTGTGATGATCTTGCAATTTCCTAATTGGTCCAGATCAACGGTAATATTAGCATCGATGATTTTATCTTCACAAAATGGAAGTGATATCACAAAAAAATTGTGAACCTCTTTACTTAAGTAGGCTTGATCAGCCATGTAAGAAATCCTAAACATCGTTTTTGTAAAAGGCATGCTCCCCCCTTTAATTTCTTGTTTACACTATTTTACAGCGTTCGTGTTGCAACATAAACACCCCCTTAAAAGGATACAAACACAAACACTTCAAAATGTCAATTTCAACCCAGAGTACAATGGGGCTTTGGATTCCATTAGATTTACTTGTCAACAGGTCCAACACTCTCCAAACATGGCGATAATGATATGAACGCATTATGTTTACAACATCTAGCGCCGTATAAAATGACGTTTCAAGCGGCATAATGCACTTCCGCTTCCGATTGTCCATAACCAGTCACACTCTTGTTTTATTTAGGTGAACAGACCTATGTCGATGAAAAAGGAAGGTATTCAAACTCGAAAGAGAAAAGCAAAAGGGTCAAGGTCAAGGTCACCAACCCACCCTCCCGTAACAACCTCATCGTCCAACGACGGCATGTACCCTGCTTCAACCGCCTTGGAGTTGACTAAAAAGGGTTAGTTTATTACAATTCATTTATTTTCTGCTTTTTGAAGTACGAATATCCGAGTGAAATTATTTTTCATCCGCTGAGTCGTATGGAACGATTATCTTAAGAAATTTAGGGTATTGGCATCAACTAAGCATAAAATGCCGAAAAAGGGCAACTTGCTTTTCACTTTGACCGGTTATGGGGAGTTATTGATAGAGATAGTATCATAAATTGGTGGTAATTGACTCTACCCCTCTGTAAGTTAACCATTTTTCAGGTTCCGTCGAGTGTGATAGTCCACTGACAGCTCAACATTTTTTTCAAAATAAAATTGCTCATTTTCGGACAGAAAGAACATCTTATAACAGTAACCTGTTACGGTCAAATCATTTCTTTCACAAATGTTTGCAGCTCCGACGTCCTATTTGAATAAATGAGTAACTATTTTGTCTTTGAATAATCAAAAGCTGCGCATTTTCACGTAATAAATTTAGAAACACGTCTCTACTTCTCTATTTTAGCGGGGATGTCAAACATTTCCGACTTCACGGTGCCAAAACAGCTATATAATGTTCACTTCACAAAGTTTGATTCCGGGTTCACTGACGATGGCTGCCACAAATAAGCGCGTTCTTTTTTGCTATATATCACACAAGTCCAACAAAATTTCAGCAAAGAGACTACAGACTATGACATATATTGCATTGTATACCAGTATAACGTTCTTCTGTGTTACAGACCTCAAGATGGGCGGGGTCCATTCACCATCTCTTCTTCCGGTGCAGTCGTACCACCCACCATCGCACCCTCCACATTCCATGATGGCTTCGCATCTGGACGCCAATCAACCATTGCCAAGCGTTATGTTTTTAAGCAAGGGTTCTCTTATTTCCCAAAGCGAACTTTATCCCATGTCACAAATGTCGCCTTCCATGCGCGGATTGTCATTCCCCTCACAGACCCTCGGCTCAGGCACGCACTCTCCCCTGTCAGCGCATGGCACCATGTTCGGCGCCCCGTCTCCGCCAAAAGCGGTTCCAGTAGCGGTTGATGACGTAGACAGTACGAGATCAGTGGAAGGCAGTTCCCAAGAGAGTAAAATCGAACGCCTCCATGCGGCAGAGGTTTCAACTGACCAGTAAAGAGAGTGCCCGCGTGTTTTTGGACACGCGCTTCACGTTTTATACGGGACAACCACGTAACTAATACAATTGGTGCTTTTAACAACCTTTGCTCTAAATTCGTCGCCAATCTTGCCATTGAGGCTAATTGACCGTCTTCTACCTCAAACTATTAAAGATGATTAAAGCATTCCATTTTTGCATTACGCTTTGGGGTTACAGACGGTAAACCAAGTATATATTCTAATTGTTCGGGTTTGAGGCATTGTGCTTTTATCAAAGTTTGTGTGACGTTGAAACATGTGTACAGCTAGGTTTATTTATCAAATATCACGACGCCTGGTGGCCAGTGTCATTGGTCCCTTTTCTCAGTGGTGTACAAGTATTTGTGTTGAAAGCAATACGAAATTTACACGATTCGTCACTCTGTAATTAAATGAATTTTTCCATGACGTATTGCTTCACACAGTTTCCAGGAATGTTTTATTTGACGTCATTCATTTCCAAACACTAGCGCTATCTCTTGTTGTTCAATATGTTGAAATCTGTTGCAGTGAAACTAGAGATTTTGTTCTAGATTGTTTTATCCATTGTTCGTTGGCAGCGTTACCAACGCAAGTCCAACGTTTGTTAGAACGAGAACCCAGAACAGGGTTGAAAGTTCCCTTGACTTCGGTAATCAAAGTTGTCTTGCCATGTAATCTATCCATGACAATCATTGTGAAAGTGTTTATTTTGTTGTTTTCCTCTGTTTCAATTTAATTGTTATCTTTGCCAATCTTGCCTAGGCTGTATGAGATGTTAATTATTGATTAAAATTATACGTGATTTAATATGTCCAGTAGAAATGTGTTTCACAGCTGCTTCTGTCTCGCCATGTTAATTTTTTAAATTAAAGCTGCAGCGCAGATGCTTTCGACGTCAAGAAAATTCCTTATTTAGTTCAAACATATGCCTCTGTAAAACTTATTTTAGCTTATACTGTACTCAGATTAACAATACTTTCTGGGTTTTGGGAGAACAAGCAATTTGTTGTTATTGAAGACTGAACTCAATGTACGAGCGGAAGGCATGCAGCTGAAAATTTGCTAGTTACTTTGTTAGTCACCAGGTGGCGTCAGCACAAACATGGTTTGTCAGAGAAACAATTTACGATCACGGAAAGTTGAAGAAACGAAGCACATTTAGCAAAAGCATTGCTTTTGGTGCCCGATATAACAGAACGATGTCATGCGTTTTCGTCTAAGAGCACCGCATGTGGTTACATCTGGTCCGGAGAAAACTGACCGGTTATCAGTAATTAAGATGATACACGCTAGTGTATGGTAGGTCTGCACAGTAGAGTCCCTAAGCCTTATCAGTATTTCGTATGTTAGGACCTAAAATCCTAGTCAAGTGAGAAATACGAAACAATAGAGCAGCTCTGATTTCAAGGTGAAGCTAGATTGCCGTAAATAAACGCAATAATTTCGTGATGAAACCTAATGTGATCACGTACTTCGCTCATTGCCGAGATTATGTGTGACAACATGAAACATTCTTAGACAACAGGGTCGCGTTCAGCTGTCTTTGGCGAGAAAATCTAGCCAAAACAACGTGCTCCCGTTGAAAATACACAGCGGGATCTCGCGTGATCTCGCTTTTCTAGCGCGATCCTAGCGTTTTTGAACTCTGGTGGCACTCAACAACAGTTTTTGCTGATTCTTTGGGACTTGAAAAACCAGGTCGAGTCAGCTCCAACAGTCTGTTCCACAGGATGTACAAAACCTGAAAATTTGAAGAGTACAATGGGCCATATGCTTCAAAAACCTTGCACAAAGTCTATTGAAACTGATTCCATAATCAATTTTCCACCTTTTACGCCGGACTACCGGAAGTGCAGCCGGCTACATGAAAAAACACCAAAAATATGCCAAATCAGCAGTTTTCACTCAAAAGCCATCATTTGGGTTTAATTACTAAGAAGTGAGAGACAGAGTGCATCCAGACTGCCAAAACTTTCCAGATTCCAAAAATCAGATGAAAAGTGGGTGTCGACCAGCCATATTTTTCACAAATCCAAAGAGTCTGAAGGGTACCTGAATTTCTAGTTAAAGTTCAACTTCCCGCTTGCAAAGAGTAAAGGTTTAAGAAAAGCCACGGCTGACCAAAAAGTGGGTCAAGGGGTCAACAGCTGACAATCTTTCACTCAGAACATATTCAAAACTCTAGCAAATGCCATTCGTAGCCTTTACATGCAACACAGAGCTAGAAATGTCCAGCCAATCCAACAGGCGCCAATTTTTAATGAAATCGGGGAGCAAACTGAACCGTGGCTCAAAAAATCATTGAGTGTCACCTCTACCGATACTCGAGCCCACTGTTTCGAGTTGGGCATGTGCAGTGCATACGTACTAGTGGTAGAGAAACTAGGTAGAGTAAACTAAAAAAATGAAAATTTCTCATGAAATTGCATGCAAAACGCGAAACAGCGCTTGCTTATAAAATTATACCATCATTACGTGAAAACTGCGGGGTAATTTGGACACATCAGCTTTCGGATCATTTTTGTAAATAGATTTTATCACGGATTCGCTGGACGGCCCGTGCCGAGATGGTAAGTGATTGTAATCATTTCCTACTATTATGATATTAAGAGTGAAATAATTTAAGGACTTGTAATTTCGAAGGCTAACACATTAGAAATACTCAACCTGGGATGTACTTCGAGAAAACGTGGCCGACCTTGCAAATTACAGAATCTTAACCGACAACATAGGCATTACAATGCGCTCCGGACATAATTGTGAATACGAGGTTCTCAGAAAGAAAAACGTGTTCGCTAGAAAAGGTAGCACTTTGGAATGTTGTCTTCTCATTGGTTAAAACAATGAAACCAATGCCCATTGGTTGAAATCTGGAAAACCCCTTTTAGTTTACTGTCACCTAGTATGGCGAAGACCTTTGACTTGAATAGTTGCAATTTATTAAAACGGGCAGTGATCGAAGTAAACGAAATCAAGAAAACTCCTATCCAGTGGTTCAACTGAGCCCAAACAAGTACAGTGCATAGAAGGCGTGGGGAAGTGGTGGCGAGGTGATCGGTAAACTTCCGACCAAGCATGCGCACTGATGCTCACACACGGAATTCCGTGTTTCGCTCATCATGTTTCCACAGGGCCACTTTTCAGTATAGGTGGCGCTGTGTCAGAGAATAGGCTACTCCAACTGTAGGCCTACAGTGCCACCTATGGTTTACTGCAAACTCGTGACTGATATGACTTCTAAGCGAAGGCGCCACCTACGCCTTTGGGGGAAACTCGGCTTCCGGTAAGTGTATTCTGCGCGAAATTCTCTCTGTAGTCTACAAACGAAAACTCAATATTTCGGAAAAACTAAGTTGACATTTAGCAGTTTGCGATTTGTGGAATATGTATCCGACATCCAGGCCGTTAATGATAATGTAGGTGTTGGCCTTAGGCTCAATTTAGTTAGTTGTGTCACTGATGGGCACACCCACATGTGGGGGGCGGGGACTCGAACGAGCCCCCCAATTTGGAGAATTGGGCATAAAGGTCTGTCTCAGTGAAAAAACGTCCGAGTAAACGACGTCCACAAAGGACACAGGAAATCGGCGCAGATGCACAATTCGTAGGCCTGAACCTAGTGGCCCGTTTTTTTAGTCCTCGTTGATTTTGTTCAGTAAAAGGTCCCCTTACCGAGAAATTCGAGCCCCCCCATATTTTAGGCTGGGTGGGCGCATGTGTGTTCTCAGTGTTTTGGACGGCCTGTCGGCGTTACTAGTCCTTTGAGACAGCATCTATCAATCTCAGTGGCAGATTTAGGGGGCCATGCCCACAAAAATTCTCACAGACTCCATAAATAGGTATTCTCGCATTACGTTTTAACATAAAAATAACTCCAGTTTTGAGGTTCAATTGCGCGGGCGCTCCGAAGACGGAACCAAAATGGATTGAGTTGTACAGGCCATGCTCCCCTCCCTAAAATTCTCCCAGATTCCATAAAGAAGTAATCACGTGTTCAGCCTCGTCCCCAAGTCTCAAGATGGCGCGAACCGGTTTAGCCATTTGAGGCTTGGTTATGTGAACTACTTTCTGCGCAAAGACTGGTCGCTGCCTTGCCGTCATTAAAACAAAGGCAGATTTTAATTATTTTCACAGGCGTTGTTGCTGCCACTCATGAAGCAGGTGGTTTTGTTTTGGTTATATTTTGAAATAAAGGTTCATGCACTTATTTTCAATTCTTTTTTAGTAACAGCATCATAGAAATTAATCTGTTTTCGAATCAAAATACATAATTTTTGCGATAACTTGGGCCTAAATTGCTGCAATATATAGTTTTCGTTCTTATATTATACTGCTGAAAATTTCAAAGTTATATTACTCGTGATATTCCTGCGATTTCCGTAAAAATGTATCGGAATTATTTTGCATTTGATTTCCCACAACCAATCCTCAACTGACTAAACCGATCAGCGTCATCTTGAGGCTTTGGGACGAGGCTGTCGCATATTTTGCTTTAATCTAAAAATAACGTGCACGGAAGAGAACGAAAGTGACCGGTTAGTTAGTTCAGTGCGAAGAGGCAGCTGAAATTAGAAAACTGGTTTTCCAATAAAAGGGCCTGTAAGCAGGCGCGTTTTGGTGTTCTCGCCTAATTTCACGTGTGACGTAACGAACTAACGTCTACTTTTCAACAGTAAATACATGGGGCCATTTTCAGAAATAACTCAAGAATTTGCCTATTTTCGTGACGAAGAGTGATAAGAGAGCGTTAAAGTAAAAACTTTCGCAAGCTAGGGACCTTCCATAAGTTGACGCTGCAACAACTCACACGTGTACATCGGTAAATGGCCCACATAGTATTCCTCTATCACCGATATTTCCTCAACGATTCGTATTCACTGTTTCCAGGCTAGCTCAGTTTTGGACCACGCACTGCGCTGTTGAGGCTGTAAATTTTTGATTGGCGCGCTACAGTTGTGGCTCGCATTAAATTTTTGTCTCTATTCATACTATAGTTTTCTTGGCAAAAATTACGCTCTGTGTCCGTATAGACAGAAATGAGAACAGCTGATAATAGCAAAAAATCACTGTGATCTATAGGGGGCCCATTATTCAGAATCAACGACCATCTTCATAAACCACTTTGATGAACTGATTGCCAAATCTAAGATACGACCGTCTTGGCTACGACCGGAAGTACCACCTTTAATAAAACGAATCGCTGGCTCGAGCTCATCAAAAAATCAACATTCGGCTTACTTTGAAGCACGCGGTGGGTAGAAAGACATGTTACTTCACAAGACTTCGACCAAATGTATTGTGCGTTACTGGATTGTTTGGAAGCGATAGCGTGACAAGAGAGACTTTGGAACGATAAAGCTAGTGGCGAGGTATTTGAGCTGTACAAGCAGGTGACTGACGCGCCATTTATTGCGAGTTTCCAAACTGTACTGCACTTCTTTGAATACACACTGCCCCTCAACAAGCAACTGCAGGACTAAACTCTAGACGTCTTACTAAAGCTTCAGAATGGTCAAACATGTGCAAACTCTGTTTCAGAATAAATGACGGAGAATATGACACTGTGTACGACAAGATGGGAGCGATGGCAGCCAAAGCAAACAGTTCTCTTGAGCTAACTAGAAGATGCGGAAAGCAAGCACAAAGAAACAACGTTTCGGCAATAGACGCCAAAGGGTACTGGGACTCCGTCCAATCCCGTACAACCTTTCGAAAAGAGAGCAAAGCAGTTGAAGAATTGAGGGAATTTGAAGAATCATTACCGTACTCTGCCGTTACAACGATGACCTTCCGTCAGCTGCCACTTTGCACCAGGAAGTTAGGCTGTGGATGCAACTATATGGACGAACACAGATGTCAAGCCCGACAACATCACTGCTGCACTCTCGGGTCGAAGTTCATGTTCATTGCTATTTTCAAACATCACCAAGGTGTTGAATCTGCTACTATTGACATCCGTCACGACTAGAACAAATTCTACATTGTTAAACCCCCCTTCACATTACCAGCAATATTGAAACCGTGAATTGCGCATGCGCGAAAATCACTCAGTTAGCCCCCTTCAGAATACATGGGATTCGCAGAAAACACAGCGTGAGGGTCTTATTTATGAATCAATCACATTTGCCGATAGCACATAACATAGATAAGTATTTTGTTAAAAACGTGGCCAAGTTTCAGCAAAATTGGAAAAAATTTTATGTTTAACATGGTATGGCCAAAGTTTTGGCTTATTTTGTCGCTTCGATCAGTGGAATCGCCGCTAAAAACCCGAAAGTGCATGTGAGAAAACGATAATTTTCGACCAAGCCTTTCATGTGCGGTTAGTTGCCGATAGACCCAACAGATGTCAGTATAATCAAGATTGAAATGTAG
>NMRA01000584.1:34552-51740 GCA_002633005.1 Phoronis australis | reverse complement strand
CTCGCTGGTTCCCTGCGTGCCGCTAGATGGGGCGGTAGCCGCGCCAGCACGCAGGTATCACTTAAATTTCCTCTGTAAATTTTTTTACACCGGCGTTTCTGATTGGCTAGTCGAATTCTCAACAGGCAGCGCTTTGCGCAAACAAACTGGCATGACTGATGGACTGAAGTGTAAATGTGGTCTGTTGTACAGACAAATCGGTGTTTAAAATTATGTTCAGGAAATGTGAAGCCTAGAAATTGTAATATTGAGCCTTTTCGGAATACATCTTTCTACTGTCGATGACTTTTGTTTACGATAGTGTCCTTATACAGTATGAATAACACACTGGTTAAATCGGCCACATAATATGTGTTTATTGTGCATGTATGTGCTTCAAGCACGCGGCTATTAAACATCACTTCAGAAACGACAAGACTAAAAATCGTTCACAGTCCGCCATTTTTTTCACGGTGTTGTAAAGCTAACCAATGACTGCCAAGATTACATCGACCAATGCTAAAGCACGTGTCATTACGTGATACCTGCGTGCTGGCTGGGCTAAGCACGCAGGGAACCAGCGAGAGTAAGAAGATTACGATTTAGTTTACTACTGTTTTGCATCTTCAGCGACAGCACGATCGTGTCGCGCCTTGTTTAACAGTGTTCGTCGGAGACGAATGTGTTGCGACGCGCCCGGAAGCGCGACGGCTGGCGGATTTCTTATTCACATAAGACGTTCTCAAACGCACTCGACAGAAACGCATGTGCAAGTCAAGAACTGTGAACGTTTTTGTCGGTAACTTAGAAAGTAGCCAGCCAGCTAGCTGTATGAAGACTATCGTCAAAATACAGCTAGGTACCACTGTGTGTTTTTCTTCTATAGACCCCAAAATTTAGTATACAGCTTTGTACCAAGGCTACTTAGAAAGTTGAAAATTTGACTTTGATTTAAGATTCCAGCTCATTCTGAAGGGCTGTGGAATTCTGCTGCGCTCATCGCAAAGACCGACTGACCTGGCGCTAGAGGTATCGTCGAGGGCTAATTATACTTCAGAAATCAGCGAAAATATGAGACACTAAATCAAATCTTCCCCTGGACCTGAGGGGGAAATCCTCCCAACTGCTGCTCGGTGGGGGCCGTCGATCTGCGAGTAATGTTTGTTTCTTTTTGGCGTGATACCTCAGCCATGTAGCATTGTAAATCCGTTATATATATATCCATCATAGATTTCCTTCAATCCAACTTCAGCCTCTCCTTCCTTGAGAGCAATGGCAGCTTCTAATACTTCTGCCAACCACGTTTCATTTTCTACTACGCTTGTAGAAAGGTGTGTGCTACCGAGCAAAACGAAACTTTAAAGTCTCCACGCGACATCAGCCAATCTCAGTACAGTTTGACCAATGCAACTGACATCCCACGCTAAATACAATATCATATCTTTCAGAAAGTTCCACGAGCCATTTGTAGGATCACTGCAAAATTTTTTGAATACGTACAGTGTACGTCACAGTTAGTTCTACGTCACAAAATCAAAGATGACATACATGTACTGTATGCCAAAAAAGTAAACAGCTTTGTGGTCTTTTGTAATCGGATAGGTTATTTACTTTTTAGACTGACTTTTGGAGAACGAACATGCTTTTCTATCAACAGCTCTCGAACAAATTTCAACCTTAAAAAATTATCATCGTTATCACTATTAATTTACCTGCGTTTTAACCGAAAATTTGTATTTAAGCCGAAGCTGCGCCAAGCCCAACTCAAAACCGTGCACTCGTGCATTCCGCCTGAGTATTTTCGTGAAGCGAAGGTTGCCTGAAACTTCCTGGTCCAACGTCCATCTCGTTTTGTTCAACCTCTGAAAGCGGGTAGATCTTTTGAAAAGCGCTGAAGGGTCATTTTTATGTGAGCGGGGCTATAGTGGTAAATGTTACTTTAAAAACCAAGCACAATCCATGAGCTGACGGTTTCGAGTTGGGAATGCACAGCGCGTGTGCACTAGCTCATGCAGTAGGCTAAACAAGCCGATTTTTACATTGCCCTCGATGAAGACCGAACAATAAAAGGAGAATTTCTCATAAAATAGCAAATTGATGACGGAGTCAGCTCTTGATAATAACTTTATGCCGCTGCTGCGTTTTTTTTTTTGGACATAGAATCAGATTAATATTCATTAAGATAGTTTTTATCTTTCGGATCTCGGTTTCGCCGGGTCCCCAATACCGGGATTATCAGTGATTAGTAATAATTTGCGACTGCAATGACATTTATTAAGCTTTATTTGAAATAAAATAAGGACTTGTTTTTGTAGCCAGGGCTAACTAAATCAATACTTACGCTAGGATGAAAACGTGATGCTTTGCAAGGAGGCGGAGCTTGCGATAGGTCAAATTGACCTATCGCAAGCTCCGCCTCCTTGCAAAATGTCAACAAACAAACAATTAGTTTTACCCGGCAACGAGTTGTTTGTCGGGCAAAATGGCGACTTTGAAACGAAGGTGTGTCAAGAATGCTACGTTGTGATTGGTCAGTTAAGCCGTCACTCAAACTCCTGGTGATAGGTCAAATTGATCTATCGCCGCAGCGACGACATAGGCATTTTATGATGCGCTCCAAAAAAATGTTCATACGAAGTTGTCGGAAAGATAAACGAATCTTGAATATATTGTGGAAGGTAAAATTATAACCATATGACCATCCAATCGGTATCTTTCGAAAAAATGTTGCCTTGAACAGGGCAACACTCTCGTCCACTTTCATGGGAAACCCACGTGGAATTTGCGTACTCTACGATGAATCCGTATCACGCAGGCATTCAAGTAATTTCAACAGGCACCGCGCTTTCCAAACACGCAGCTTTTCGGACTTTCATCAACGATTTGCTGAGTTGGGATCTACATGTATTAACCGGCATCCCAGAGCTTTATGAGCATGAAAAAGTAGCCAATTTTTGGTAATACCGTGATCCATGGGTATTCCAAAGATAGGAAATGGCCATCTGATAGTTTCGCTCTGGTGGGTGTGATCAGTGCAAACAGCACTCAAAAATTGAGCTAGATCAACGTTTCTGGTAACCACTTTAAAATATCCGCGACACCTACTACTCAATTGACTGTATCAAAATTCTCCACTGCCAGACAATTTTAGTGGTGGGGAACATCAGCCAGACGGTTTTAACTGAGGTAACAAATTGATCTAGATCAAAACGAGAGATAACCATCAGAAACTGGTTACAAATTATTCAACATGTATACATGATATCAGCATGATTTCGAACAGGTGGTTTACAGCAATTATATGGACTAGGCGTCATTTATTAGGCACTGGATACTGGCCCAAGACATTTTGCAGGTAAATCCAAATTCACATGCGTCTTGTAGCATGCACATTAAAGAATAATATTGTTCACGGAAATTTGTATTCATTGCAGGATTTAGGTGAACCAGGGATCTGCCCCCGTCAATACATACGGCCAAAATGGCCAAGGTATGTCGTTTCTATGGCTTCCGTGAACGTTTGTTTGTCCTTCAGAAATCGCTACCCCACACCCATCCCCCCGCCGCACCATCCGGATCTAGATACATCAGTGTATACTGATGTACGTAGTTACGTAGTTAGAAGAATCAAGCACACAACAAAATGTGAGATGCGACTTTTGTAACTCATAAATTGTGGTCACAGAGAACTAGGGGAATGCGTCAAGACCAATGGCACCAATGTCTATCAACACTACCTCGATGATGATGGATAAATTTCTTGTCCTGGCCCTCCCAAACTATGCCTCTGACAGAGCAAACTGTTTCCCCAGAAGTTTTTATTCACAGACCCTAAACTGTATGAAGTGTTCGAAAACGAAGCGCTGTCAATGCAACCTACTACCAAGAACGCGGCGATGGTCCAACCATTGGCTCTCACTAGGTTTAGAAAATATGCAGGACTTGAAGTGTGAGAGAAGGCAAAACAGTCGAGCATTAAAAAACAACGAACAAATGGCATCACTGAGGGTGGAAATCGATGATTCTGATAAACTCTGGAGGACGATGCCCCGTCTGTTCTGGTTATTATTGCAACTGAGCATTAGAAGCAACGACTGGGCCGTGAGATTTTTGCGACTAGTGAACGTTGTTCAAAAATATCCGCAGTACGAAGAAAAAGGCTAAGACATCGCTCTTACAAAGAACCAAAACAAACGCACAGATCGTACGATATTTGTTCGAACGCATAATCATAACTGTCGCAGAGGGATTAATAGATTTTGACCTTTGGAAACTTCTCTCACCAGATCGACACAGAGAGAACACATGATAAAACGGAAAAGATCTATTCCGTTGAAAGAACTTGAATCGCTGTAGACAGAACATGTCCCAGCTAATGAAGGCTTTCTGTTCTTAAAAAGCAAAAACGGGTTCGTCTGAGCCGTACCGGGACACCACGCCTTCATTGGGTGTGACTACACATCGTAACGTGTTAAATAGGTGGTAATTTCAGTACTTCCGTTTGCCGTGCAAATGGTGTTTGACAATAAAAAACTCATTCCCCAACTTGGTCAGTAAAGACAAAAAAGTGTCGTGAAAGAGCAGAATTTCGTCATTTTTGTTTTCTGTTCTTGGATTGATGCGCATGGCAGTGTTGATGTTGGTGTAGTTTCTGAATTTCCGTACCCTCACCGAATAACTTAAGGATGACGATGAAGTCCTATTCGTCAAACTTATGGACAAGATTTTATTCTCATATCTTGCAACACAACTGCGGATCTTACTTTTCCTTAAATTGTCGTTCAGTGAAATCTGCTAGAAACAAGCAAATATTTCACCAATTGACGATTGTGTCACTGAGCAAAGCAATGAAACTGGTTGTTTAAAATGAATACCACCATGACTGGGGAATGGCTAGGAGGAGTTAAAAGGCTCTGGCGCTCACACATCTAAATCGTTAGTAACAGGCCCCATGACCCGTGAAGGTTTGCTATACGTATATCTCTTTGTAAATTTGATTCTTATCAACTGTTTAAAAATAGACTTATTCTATAAGAATATACAAGATGTCTAGACAAAAACTATTTAATCACAGCCCTTGCACGTTTTAGACTTTCAAATCATAAATTAAAAATCGAAACAAGCAGACACTTGGTTGTAACTAGAGATCAGCGTTTCTGCTCTGTTTGGTCTGACACTGTAGATGATGAAAACCCGTTTAATTAGAGTGTGCAGTATGTGAAGATCTTAGGAGAAAGTTAAGTATTTGTCGTAATATTAATAATTTCGATGGTGATCCCTTCGTTTATTTGATGAAGTCTTGCAACGTTTAGAACTTAGCTCGTTTCATTCACCAACTTTTTATAGTGCATAGTTAACTTAATATTAGTCTGTATTATGTCAACCACTTTGTTAATTACGCGCTTGTAGTTGATACTTTCATACCTGCAAGTTAAACACGACTGTGGTATTTTACGCGGGCATGTTTAGATTGCACGGAAAATATTAATAGTGCTACCAAGGTGGTACAAGTGACGTTGGCACTATCTTGCAATTGATGGGAATAAGCGGAAGTAGGATCAGGTTAGGTAGTTTATCAACAACAAAATGAATTTGCCTGGCAAAGACATTCCTCCAAGGAAATTTGAAATGCAATTAATCTATTCCATAAGATTACTCGAATCACTATTAAATGTATCCAGCAATTTGTCGTAAATGTACTTTCTCCAATGCTTTCGCTCTTTTATTTTGTCTGCCTCAGAAATTGTCTGGCATATAACAATTTGCCATGTGAAATGGTCCTGAACATGTTTCACTTAGTTTCAATCGGTTTTGGTGGGTTGGTCCAACTCAACTCGGAGATTTGGGTGCATATGGCGGGGTAATGCACCGCAGGATTTGTCTGACGAATTTCGTTCATTACGCATGGATTTATGTTGAACTTTTTTGCAACTGGTTCCATGTGGTTACCTCGTCGGTTGCTAGAGCTCAGTTGCATGTGGGACCCCATTATATTTTGTGTGGTTTGGGCGTGTCTGGAGGGGTTAACCCACCACTGAATTTGTCTGGCAGTGTTCTTTCATGGGGTTATGTTGAATATTTTGCAACCAATTTTATGCGATTACCTCTTGGGTTGATCTAGCTCAATTTTGGGACTCATTATTTTCATCTGGCAGAAGCACCCCACAACCGAAATTATCTGGCATACGCTGCTGCGCCACGTGGAGCGATGCTGGTTGTTATACAGTTGGTTTCATCCGGTTACCTGGTGGGCTGGGCTAGCTCAACTCGGAGATTTGAGCACGTCTGGCGAAGGTAATCCACCTCTGAATTTGTCAGGCAGTGTTCATGCATGATACATTGGTCTATGTTGAATAATTTATAATCAGTTTCAGGTTGTTATCTCTTGGCCGGTTGATTTCGCTCAAATTTTGTCCTCAGTTAAAACCGTCTACCGGGCTGATATCTGGCAGTGGATAATTTTGATATAGTGAATTGAGTGGTAGTGTCGCAGGTATTTTTAAGTGGTCACCAGAAACGTTGATCTAGCTCAATTTTTCGAGTGCAATTCTCATGGCTCCCGTGAACACACCCACCAGAGCGAACCTGCCAGATGGCCATTTTCTAGCATTGGGATACCCATGGATCACCGTGGTATTAAAGAAAATTGGTTACCTTTTCATTCCCAAAATACCTCTGAGATCCCGGTCTATATGTACTGCAGTCTCAGTGTGATGACACGAGTCGTCACGATTGGAAAGGCAGCTTTCTGAAAACACTCTAAACATCTACAAAACCTGCAGCCATACAAATGAAATATACTTCTGCAATGTTTTAAAGGAATAGCTGGCTTTCAAAATAGCCGCGCCATATTGAAATTCGCTGTCCCGCCAGACGGTGATCACGTCTTCCTGTTTCATCGCCACCTACAGCTCCCATATAATGCGGACGTGAGGTTTCAAAATAGTGGCACAAACAGCGTTTCAACACCTTTCCTGCTATCATAATGCCTGAAATTTTTCACTACTGTGGGCTTGGGGTATACTATTGGCTTACGGAAAAGGCAAACTATTGAAATATCCGATACCTAGGTCAAGGACATTTAGCCAGCCAGCCAGCTGTATGAAGACTATCGTCTGAATATTTAGTACACAGCTTTGTACCAAGACTAAAGGACATCATGCTTCATACATTTCCCACTGCGATGAAGAATCCGCGCCATAGTCGGTGGCTGCGATTGATAAAGCGGTAGAAGTCCGATCCATGTTGATGTCAAAAATCTAAATTAACTAGTGAATTTAAACTTATCAAGCAATGGAAGGGGTTGACAATGGAGTTATTTCTCACGTCTACTTTTAACCACTATCTGTTACAGTGAATTTCTGTCCACCAAATCTGAACTGAGATTAAGTGGAAGCCACTTTTTCGCTCTCATTACTCTAGAGAGGGCCAAAATGAAAAGTTCTCTTTTGCCCAACGATAATCTATTGTCCTAAGGGAAATTTTAATAATACAAAAATACAAGGTGTCTACAAATACCCTTCCTAACTTCTAACAGAATATAAAATGCAGTTGTTGTCACAGTTAGTACCGTACACGAACTCATAATTTTTGTAAAAATCCGTCGGTAGATCAGAGATATTTTTGTTGAAAAAAATATTTAGTACGAAAATTATAACGTACCATAATTGGAGTTAAGCCCAAGAAGCACTAGAAAGCATTATATCTGGGCTTAAAATGAGAGATTGTCTTAGGCAAGTTCTGGACGACATGACGGTTAAATAGTCAATTGCTTTGTTTTAAAGCAAACAACGTTAGTGAGTTTCAGATTCTTTTCTCTGACCGGAAGTGTCCACATACCGTGTGGTATTTCAATAATGGTTCATGATACTTCCGATAGGTGTTGTCGTAATTATCACGTCCCTACAACGGGATGGATTCATCGCTGCATAGCGTTTAGAAAATATACATAACATATACAAAAATTGGGGAAAGTGTTCAGATTTTTAAGTATGTGAACTTGAAGAAAACGCTCTCCTGGGCCCGGTCTCCAATCTTTTTACTCGAAATATAACTCGAAATTAGGGTTTGGCATTTTCTACTCTACTTTTGGGTGAACTCAAGTGTCTATTATTCTATGCTCGAGTACACAATAACTTACGTAGATAATTTATTGCCCTTAGTTCAGTTTGTAAACCCAATATTAAAGCAATAACTTCGAGTTTGAACTCGAAATTTCGAGTTTTTACTCGAGTTTGTAGCACGAATATAATGGTCTTCAAGGGCAAACTTGAACTAGAAACTCCTATGCATAAACTATAATGTATTCGAGCACAGTCTGATAACCAATTATCTTAAGTTCGCACAAAAGGAGCAGAGAAATTGCCAAAAATAGTTTCGAGTTCGTTTCGAGTGCAAAGTTTAGAGACCGGGCACAGGTATGTTTTCGTTAACCTATTTTTCCTTCGTTGTGTTTATGAGATAATGTTATTCGGTCACAGTCCTATCAGCTTCGAGGTCGTTGTGTCAAACAAGGAGCAAACAACCGTCTGGTGACATCACGATGCCGGCAATCTGTCAGCAGGCAAGTACGGCGTGGTTCCTGACTGATACGGCGTGATTGATCTTTGGTTCGGTACGTGGGTTTGACTCTGCAAACAGACAAAAGTGTTCCTTCGGCAGCCGAAACATATTCGTGCACGGACACACGTCTAAGAACACCTGTCACATTTTCAGCATGGGAGTGGCAGCGAAAACATTGAAGTTGGGGCTCATGAATGACTACCAGATAGCGTAAACTGCGAAGTTACATAATGAGTCAGTGGCCCGTGCACCATTTCAAAGGTTGCTGATTGGCGAGCTGACATGGCGTACGTGTTTGTCGCGAGCTGCATGTCTAACTCTTTTTAATTTCGAACGCCGCTGAAACAGTTACAAGCTTCTGTTAATAGGTTGAGGTAAGTTGTGTTTTTCAGTGAGTGTCGTTCATTGCGAATAGCATGTGGCATGTTCTAGACTCGTATCATCTCGCGAGACTACGCGCGACCTGGCGTATTATGATCTTTTTTCGTAAGCAAGGAACAGTATGTTTGAAAATTTCCGAGTGAGCATCATGCGATGCACCACAGTTGTTTCCTCACAAGCTATTATGTGAAAGGGCAGCACAGGAACAATTAAGTAAATGAACTCACTGAGATGCACAAACTATTTTGTGGTTTCGTGATTTAAAACGCGAATTTTTAAAGAGAAAGTAGCCAGCCAGCTAGATGTATGAAGACTGTCGTCAAAATACAGCTAGGTCCCACTGTGTGTATTTCTTCCGTAGACCTCGAAATTGCACACAGCTTGTGTAGTTCTGCTCGTCACCGCGCTGTGAAACTTGTATCAACATGTAAAGCTAAAAACTGGACGGTGTGCATGCAAAATCTGGGAGTCAACCGACACTCACCTTTCCCGTTACAGCCGTTTAAGTGAAAAACAATGCAATAAACGTCATTTTCTTGTGTAACTCTCCGCCTATTCTAACAATGAAAAGTATTTCGTCGTTTTGAAACTGAACAGTACGCTCGTGTCACGCGCACGCGCCATTTCCTAAATTTTTGCGACATCTCTCCGGTGAGGATGATAGCTTGGCAGCAACAAAATTTCTTCTGAAATTCGATTTTTCGGTATCAAAATTCTAAAAACTTATAATGAAGTGAAACTAGTTCTGATAATTTGTTGTGACGTGTACGCAAGCTCGTGAAAGAACAACAGTTGATTGAAGAATCGACGAAAAAAGAAACTGGCCAATAGGTGATGCAATATTTCACGGCGCCGAAAGCCGTCGCTAAAGATCGCTCCACAACTTTAGCAGCAGAATAACGGTAGAACGCCATTTTTGCCAACACCGTTAAATAATTTAGTTTACTCAAGGAAGACTGTAGTTTTTAATGACACCAATTTTGTGTCAGATTTTATCTTGCCACTTTTTTACCCACATCAGTACAAAGCTGTATATTTACATATAGCTTTGTACCAAGGCTAAGGAGAAGCCTTCTTCATGTCATTTTAGTGAAAAAATACGGTTCGTTAATTATCCCAGACATATTTTTCAGTTAATCACGGCTTCCCGTAGTTTAATTAATTAGTGATGCCTTATTCCGGAAGTGACGTTTAGGGGGTTTAGAATTTCCCTCCATTTTGTTTTTGCGTTCGAGTTTACTGTGAGGATTTACTGTCGCCTTGGAGAAAAATTTGACTTTACCGAAGTCCGTCAATGTCTTCACCCACTGAAAGGTGTTTCTAGTGAAGAGCACGCCAAAGTAGGCCTAGAGATCGGGCATCCTACGGACGGAACAACTATTCCACTTACTTGAGTGTCCCGCGACGCACTCCCACTGAATGGTGACCTGACCCAAACAGCTTTCATCCCGCCGGGAGACTCCCTTACCACACACCTGGCACCTTCCGAATTGCTTCAATACTTTAGTTAAGTCCACAAAAAACTTATCAAAGTTTGGCTCACCGGCCTGTTCAGTGGACGACGAAATGTATACTAAATATACAGCTTTGCTTCGATGTAGGTAAAAAAATGATTAAATAAAATCTGACTAAATTATTTACCGGTGTTGGTAAAATTGGCGTCAGTTCTACCGTTCATTCCCCTGCTAAAATTGTGGAGCTCTCTTTTGTGTCGGCTTTCGGCGCCATCACCTATGGGCCATTTTCCCCCGATTCTTCAATCAACAGTTCATCTCTTCCACGAGGTTGCGTGTTGATGCCACAAAAATTATCGGAACTGCTATCATTTCGTCGCAAGTTTTTTAGTATTTTAACACCAGCAAACCGAATTTCAGAACAAATTTTGCTGCTCTTCCGAGAAATGTCGAAAAATTTTAGGAAATGACGACAGTCTTTTCTTAGTAACAAAGAGCGGAGAATTATGCAAGAAAATGACGTTTAATAGATTGATTTTCACTTAAACGGCTGCAACGGGCAAGGTGAGTGTCGGTTAACTCCCAGATTTTGAATGCATCCCCGACAGTCGTTAACTCTACATTGCTATAAGTTTCAATATAGGTTTCACGACGAGATGGCGAGCAGTACTACCCGAGCTGTGTGAAATTTCGGGGTCTAACAGAGCTCAACACACAGTGGTACCTAGCTGTATTTTGACGATAGTCTTCATACAGCTAGCTGGCTGGCTACGGTGACACATGAGTAACTGAAGGGCCTCGAGGCTTTTCGCTTTAAAAATGCACTTCTCTCAGTTGGCGATGGGGCACTGCCGGGAATCAGCAGCCTGTTCAGGTGTTGTTTTGCAGGAACCATCATCAATTCTACGTACATATCTCTTCCGTAATGGGACGGCAGAACATGCTTGCCACACACTCAATAATTCTCCACTGCTTTGTACGTTGCGTGGACGGGTGACGCTGCGTTCTTCAAACGAACGAGCCAAGAACGGCGAAGTGTGTCATCCGTCGGAAAGCGATGTAATGGCTTACCCAAAGTGCAAGTGAGACGATGCTGAGTACATCTCGGTACGCAGCAACCGTGCGTCATGTTGTCTCGTTCGTAAACAAATGCAAATGATGACCAGACTTATCACAACCGAGGTAAAACAATGACCGACTCGACAGCTCACAGTCAGACTATATGGAAACAAAACGGCGGGAAATTCTAAACCCTCTAAGCATCACTTCCGGAATAGGGGATGACTAAAAATATGTCTAGCATAATCGAAGCGTATTTTTACTAAAAATGTCATGAAAAAGTTGCTTCCTGTCCTTTAAGTCGGTGTTATGCAGCTATTTTCTTCATTTGCAGACGAACAGCGAAAATGAGGAGAGAGATGGCCAAGTTCGAAGATTTTTTTCGAACAATCTTTCGGGGGACGTTTTACACTGCGGCCTTAGCTGCAGTTGTGCTTCTACTTCCAATCATTTTACCCATCATGCTGTGCTTCCGCATTTACACGTTCGCGCTGAGGGCCATGATTGCCTACTATAGTAATGGAGATGATGACGTGATGGATGGTTTGGACGCCATCTGGCTACAAGATAGTGAAGAAAACCACTTAGTTATTCATACGTTGTTGTTTCTAGATGGACAAGTAAACATAGTAAAAATGCAGAATTTAATTTACAACAACATCGCCATGAAACTAAAAGATGACGGCACCAAGTTATATGACGTGCTGACTAAATATGCCAACGAAAAATTTTATCGGTGCGTGTGGAGTCCAGATAAAAAATTTGACATTACTAATCATGCATTCCAATACTCTGGTGCATTACCTGCAAATGATGACGAATTGAAAACTGTCGTGTCAAATATAATGTCATCCGCCATGCCTCCCAACAAACCTTCGTGGCAATACATTCTCATACCGTTCGACGGCATCGAAAGGTCGGCTATTTTGTTTCGATGTCACCACTCCATCGCCGACGGGATGACCTTGCTGAAAATGTTTGAAAAAAGTTTTGTTGACAATGACACGCATACAAATTCAAAGAAAACATTTGGTTCGCGAGACCGCTGGAAACGGGTGGCGTGGTCGCTACTAACGGGGCCCGGTTTACTGTTAGAAAGACTAATGTGGCCAGCAGATGATCACGTGCTTCACGGTCAGTCATTGTCTGGTAAAAAAGTAGCAGATTGGTCACAAAGTGTTGATCTGAACTTGATCAAGCGGATAAAGAATGTCACAGGTACTACAGTGAACGATGTTCTTGTTTCTTGTCTGGGTGGTGCGCTTAAGAAATACTGTGCGACGTATGGTATGGGTCGAGGCCCTCCGGAAAACATGTTAGCTTTCATCCCCGTTGATCTCCGACCACAATCAGACCCCGTGAAAACTGGGAATCAGTTTGGATGTGTTTATCTTAACATTCCAACAAACATCAGTGATCCATGTGAACGACTTGACATCACTGGGCGAAGAATGGCAAGAATAAAACAATCGGCAGAACCGCTCGTGACGGAAGTTACCATGGATTACGCCATGAATCGTTTTCCTGGTTTCATGACTCGTTGGTTGTTTGACATGATTGCCCGAAAATATACAATGGTATTGTCGAATGTTCCTGGACCAAGAGACAAGCATACATTCCTCGGTGTCAAAATTAATCGCATGGTCTTCTGGCCTCCACAGAGGGCTAATGTTGGTAAGTCATCTAGGAGTCCGAAAGGTGTCTTGGGGGACAGGGAGTGGGAGGGGGCGTCAGCCTCGTCCCTCAAGCCTCAAGATGGCGCTGACCGGCTTAGCTAATTGAAGCTTGGTCATGGCAAACACCTTTTTGCCAGTGGCAATGATTGGCCGCTGCCTTGACGTCATTAAAACAAAAGCAGATTTTAATTATTTTCATAGGCCGGGCGTTGCAATAATTTAGATCCAAATTCCTGCAATAAACGGTTAGTTTTCATTTTCATATTATACTGCAGAAAATTTAAAGTTGATGTATTACTCGTGATACTCCGTAAAAATGGCTAAACCCATCAGCGCCATCTTGAGGCTTGGGAAGCTGGAGGGAGCGTTAGAAATAGTGAATGCAGATCACCGCGTGTTTTTAGAGAGGTAGACGAAAGAAGGGCGAGAGGCAGAGAAATGTGGAGGAAGTATTAGGATGATGGACATTGCAAACAGGGATATGAGTCGCGCGGGTGAATGGGTAGGGACAGCGGCTATGGGGCATGTGGGGGAGCAAGAGACAGGAAGTGGGAGGGTCGTTAAAAGACAGACAAGTATAACCACAGTGGGCGTTAAAAATGTGGAAAAAATACAAAAAATGAGAACGAAAACTATGTGTTTATGCATTACTTTAAAAAAAATCCTGTATGCAGCTAAGTACCAATGCTTGGAAACATACAAAAACGTAATTTTAGATCTCAGTCAAATTACACAGAGTTATTGTCCTTGTAGCCTTCAAAAGGCAAATATGTGTTCAAACGTTCATGTTTGTTTCAGGCATTGGCATTTCCATATTGAGCTACGGGGACGCAGTAACGGTCGGAGTAGAAGGGGATACAGCCGTTTTATCTGACCCAGCCTCTCTCTGTAAGATGTTCGTTGAAGCTGTAAACCAACTGGCCAATCAACTCAAACTTGACTGAACTGGGCAAACATCAACGTATGTTTCGTGACCCCAACTTCCAAGCAAACAGTGACGCGACGACACCGAAGTCAGAACCATATAATTGTAAAAAATGGAAACTGTAAAATGTCAAAAACTACAATTGTAGAGTTAAGAAAAGGAGGTGTGATTTACGTAATTATGAAAAAAATGGCCCATTGCTAAAGAACGAATTGGCGTTGAATCTAGTTAGGCCCTACAAATATCTTGGTACTATTTGGCAGACACTTGGATAAAGCCACAGATGACCCTTTCTGCTTTGTATGTTATGGCGCTATTGAGGAGGAAAGACACGTTTTAATTTTATCCAGCGTATGAAGGTCTTAGGAGAAAGCGAGGTATTTGTCGTAATACTAGAAACTTAGATGGCGACAAATTCATTTCTTTGATGAACTCCTGCAATTTTTGGAAATTAGCTCGCTTCATTCACGAGGTTTTTACTATATGCTTAGTTGATTTAATCCCCATTATGTCGCATATCCTTTTACTGTTAATTACACACTTGTATTTGCTACAGATATGTCACTGTGTACATGAGTTTCAGGCACAAGAACTTAAATAAACTTACTAACAGTTCGTTATTAAGTGCCTCTCGAAAGAAATGCTAAGATGTGGATAAATGAAAGTGTACCCAGTGACGTTTTCAACTAGAAGGCCACGTCGTGACTCATGACCACCTTCGACATCACCCAATTTTTAATTATGATGGGCAAGACGGAGCCAAGTTGACTAGGATCAAACAGCAATTTCTTTCATTCGGCGCGTGATATTGAGACATAACACTTTTACAGTATGTAAAGCATATCACAATCTCAGTCTGATAAAGTTACGAACCGAAACACTGCGAACTACTAAGGACAGGCAAGCAACACCCTATACACATCTAGGAAGCGAATAGCTGATTTTCAAAATAGCAGCGCCATATTGAAATTCAATATCCCGCCAGATGGCGATCAGCTATTTGATGGACAAGCGTTTAGTGCCACCTACAGATGCCATTTAATGCGGACGGGAGGTTTCAACCTATTGGTATAAACAGCGTTTTAACGCTTTTCCTGGTATCATAATGGTGGCAGGTTTTTGCTGGTCTGCGGTGAAATGTACTAATGACTTTACACGGAAAAGGCAAACCTCTTGAAATATCCGTGGGTGAAGAGCATTGTGTCCCATGCATTTTCCACTCCGAAGAATACACGGGTGCATGGTCGGTGGTTGCACATATGCAACCATTCTGTTGTAATGAATCCATTTCCTTCCTCCGAGTCGTCAATCGCATATTCTCTGATATGAGGCTTTCTAACACGTACGCGATTGATATGGGTGTTTATCAACATGATCTGTGTAAAACTGAGGATATATGGGGTTCATAGGAAAAGAAACAATATCAGAGGAACAGAATTTTGTTCACAGGAAAAATACTGTTAGGTAATCGACAAAATCTTCGTCACCAAAGATAAAATTTCTGAAATAGCTTTATAAATATAAGTTTAAAGCCGAAAAAACTACTAAATTATGTGCGTAAAAGAAAAGTTCACCTGTTGACCGTTTCTCTTCATTTTTCACGGACATCTCCGAACCTTGGGCGAATTTTGGAAAGATTTTTCGCATACAACTTTCAGACTCTTTTTATTCATTCTATAGGCAACAAAAGCTTTTGTTGCTAATTACACGAAGAAAAACAATTTTCAAGTTTGTGTAAAGAAGTTCATGTCTGTAAATTAGGACAAATTCGGAAACGTAATTTAAATTGCCTTGGCATTATTTCCGTGCACTTGATAACTGTATAGGATAAACGGGGATATTAATTAGTTTTCTCGCTTTTTTACTTAATTGTATTAAAATACTGAAAACATACCGATTCGGATTAAACTGACGTCATCACTTTACGCCCGAAAAACGCATCCTGAGTTATTGTTGGATGCGATAGACTTTTTGATGTAATTAGCTTTTACCTGAGCTATAAAACAGTAAAGTTCCTTACAGAACAACGATGCTGTCCCTTTGTCGGGCCGTTGACGTCACTTCCTGTCGTTCCATGGATAGCACATACTCGTCGGGGGCACAGTCAGTGAATGTGTCAAGGGTTCTGCATTTTTATTGAAGGTAACATCAAAAATGGTTGCTTTCCCTTGTAAGTCTATGTAGGACCTTATAAACAAGCCTGTACGTTTAGCCAAATATGTACAAAACTATAGAGTTTAACTCAGCAAAGGATATATTGTCTGAAAGTAGAAATTCCGTAAAATTTGATTTGTGGCTTTATAACAATGTGTAACTAATTAGGTCACGTTACATTGTTCTTTTGGGAAATTTTAGCCAAAAAAGAAAGTATAAATTCATAGCAAAATAACACGATCAATAACATTACGAAATTTTGTATGCAATAAATGTTCAAGATAAAATCTCAAAAACTCTGGTTTTAAAAATTATGGTTTTGTTTTAGGTTTATGCAACTTAATTGATGTAGACCTAAATCCTATTTTTGATAGCATATCATCCAAAAATTTGATAGTTTAAAAACAATTCCTAAACACGTTTTGGCGAACAGTGTATAAAACACATAGTATATTTGAATCCGATCAGTCGTTTCGGCAGCGATACGATGTTCCGAAGCTGGCAAAAACTGCACATTTTTCTAGGGTCTTGGCGTTGAGGTATTCTTATTTAATATATAAATACTTATACGGCCTCCAAAATTAGAAACCGTTTACATTTTCACGACGGTACAAACCAACCACTTTTCTGGCACACTCAGCCTGCCCGAAAGATCACAAAAATCGGGTTGCTTTTCGCTGAACAGGAAACTGTATATGCACGTAATTGGCAGGTAATACGAAAGCTTTTGGATGTTCCTGTCAAAGAATTATGACGATGTTAACGATGCTTTCGTTGTTTTGTCACTTTTCTATTAAATAAAAGGGTAAACGCAATAAGTAAAGCTTTGATTTCTGTTTTTTTGCATCGCTATTTTATACGTCAAAAACTGAAGCACGCAAGTACAGTGGCGGATCTAGGATATCACAAGGGGGGGCCAACATTTTGTCCGGCTGCAAGCATTTGCGTAAAGTGAACCACAATTGTAGATGTGCATAGCATCGAATGGGGGGAGGTCG
>NMRA01000584.1:0-33781 GCA_002633005.1 Phoronis australis | reverse complement strand
CCCCCCCCCCCCTAAATCCGCCTATGAAGTAACAGCAATCCTCGACCCCCGGCCCATTCCCACTAACTTTAAATGTTGTCTATCGTGGGGTACTAAGGCCTCATTGCGGTGAACTTTCCCTTAGTCCGGCCCTATGTGTTGACGTGAATGGGTAATCATCTAACTGGTGCTTTCACTGAACTCATATTTTCATGATACATGAACTTGAGGATGCCTGCCTACTCAGTACATTGACATAACCAACTGGCCTGAACTTGTTGAAGATGAGCATATTTCGTATAGTGCGGATGAATTTATCGTAGACCAATAAAAACCCGATAATTTTGAATGTCGGTATGCCGAAGCCCGACTCCGGGTCTCATAAGCGCGCAATTTCCAACCGCCGGGCACCTGAATTTTAATGGCTGGCTTCTTTTGTTTAACTGAGTATGAGGAAACAGAAATAGGTGTCAGTGATAGTAGCCGCTGTCTGCTCAGGGCTATTCTTTCGCGCCCACTTTAGAAATTGTGAATCATGAAAACTAGATTTGTCATTGAAGATTGAATGGGAGAGCGCGTCGCATAGATATATACACAACTTGATGGTACGTCTTGTTAGTCACGGTACTTTTCTAGTTTTTGCAAATGTTCAGTCTTGTACTCTAGTATTCGTTGTGAGGTGGTTCCTGGGTTTTAGCTGTTCTTAAGAAACTTTTCAGGAATCTCCTGTCGACGTAATGTTTTTCATTGTTTTACTCCATGCTTTACCCCCCTGGCCCTCTCATAGGACAATGTCACGGTGAAGGAAGCTTCACTCATTTTGTTCACGTGAAGATCAATAGATGCCACTGGCCACCGTCAAATAAGGTTGTAGTTTAAAAGTTCTGTCAATAGGTAGCAGCAGTTGTGTATCATTAAAAATGGCGTCGGGAGCACTTTTCGGTTCAAATGTTGGGGGAAGAAGTCAAAGCAAAAACCTGCTTGAGTGCAAAGCTGGGAAAATGTATCTTAAAGGGAAAATGTGTCATCCTGACAAGCGCAAAGGACTGATGTACATTTACCAGTCTGACGATTCCTTGATGCATTTCTGTTGGAAAGAACGGAACAAGACATCCGTCGAGGACGTGAGTCATCAAAATTGACGATCCAATTCATAAATTTACTGATATTTAATTTCCCTTGTGACGTGTCTGATGTTATTCTCAAAATTTTCCATTGATAGGTGATAAGTTGAATGTGTACTTTTGAACAATCTTGGAATTAGTTTATTAAACAGTAAAGCGGATTAATCTAGTAGGCGACAGCAGCCTGTACGCCGGAAGATTTTCTGCAAAGTATCCGTAACAAAGGCTTAGCCTCAACGTGCTTAATTATTGCTAAGCGCCACTTGTCTTTACTGTAAGTATATTTTGAATGTAGATGACACCTTTAGAGGCAGTTGAAGTCATTATATTCTTGACTCCCATCTCAAACAAATACTTTCACATTCAATTCAACATTTTTTGGAATAACTATTCCGAAAAAATGTTTTGACTTCCAGCAACGAAGTCGTGAACTGAGCCATTTCTGTTTTGATTGCATCACTGCGCATATCTATAGGGGAGAAGCTCATTAGTGTGAAGGGACACTAGTCTGAAGGTTTGCTTATAAGGTGGAACTAAGCCATAAAGCATTAAAATGCAACTAATGTAGGCATTCTACAAAACTCACTGATGCACCCAGAAACCATCGCGAGAATCAAGTCAAGGTATTAGGACCCGGTGGGTGGTTGTTTCTGGTGGGGAGGCCTGCGTCACTGGATCTAACAACCGAAATATGGTGAATTATTGCTTGTAGAAAAAAGGTGAAAAATACACTCTAAGTCCGAAATCTTGTATATTTTCAGGCTATTTCACCTTGACTACTGCCACGTTCCTGTCTATAGCATTATATAAATTTCTAGTCACATTGAAGTTGACCTTCATGACCTCGAGAGTGAGCCAATCACAAAGCCACTGCACTGCTAGTGCTCGAAACTTATAGAAAAGCACTTCAAGAAAGTATTCAATTTTATTTGATTCATTGCAGTGAACAAGGTTCACATGACAAATAACATCCTATTTGGGGGAAAGGTCTCTTATAGTAGTAACTTTTCGGTTTTAGTCGAGGTCAAGTGTGGCTGTAGAAGTTCTCACAAGAATGTCAGTCTTAACAACTGTTTTGAGAACTGCTACTCTTACCTCTTTTTCTTGAGTAAATGCCAAAAATAATTCGACAAAGTGACCCGACACTTTCATCATGATGGCTGAATGTGAGTGCAATTCACCGTCAGAGCAGTTGTAATGGTATTTTACATTATCGCTTATGGTGTGCTTTGAAAGTTTTAAAAGACGAATATTGAACACTATATTTATTTCTTTTCACAAATGTTCTTTGTTCTGAAAAATCAACTAGGTTGACCCAAGTTTGTCATGGCCCATATTTGTTGATTTGATTGCAGTTACGTAACTGAATTAGTGTTTGGGAAATGGCGAGTTGAAGTAAAATATGTGGGAGACAATGAAATCACAGCTATGTCGTCAGTAAAACATTAACGTTTGGTAATACCTGAGATGATTATGATACTAACCTGAGTTGGTGACACATTCCCACTAACACTTCTATATACATGTAAATATTCCCACTACCTCTTCTAAAGTTATATTCATGTACACATTCCCACAAACTCTTTAAAATTATATACATGTACACATTCCCAATAACCTTTCTAAAGTTATATACATGTACACATTCCCACAAACTCTTTAAAATTATATACATGTACACATTCCCAAAGTTATATACATGTACACATTCCCAATAACCTTTCTAAAGTTATATTCATGTAGACATTCCCACAAACTCTTTAAAATTTTATACATGTACACATTCCCAATAACCTTTCTAAAGTTTATACATGTACACATTCCCAATAACTCTTCTAAAGTTATATACATGTACACATTCCCAATAACTCTTCTAAAGTTATATTCATGTACACATTCTCACTAACTCTTTTAAAATTATATACATGAACACATTCCCAATAACTCTTCTAAAGTTTTATACATGTACACATTCCCACAAACTCTTTTAAAGTTATATACATGTACACATTCCCAATAACTCTTCTAAAGTTATATTCATGTACACATTCCCACTAACTCTTCTAAAGTTTATATACAGTTTACATGCACACATTCACCCCCAAATATGTTGATATACATGTACATACATTTTCAGGACCTGATCATATTCCCAGATGACACAGAGTACAAGCATGTCCCACAGTGTACTACAGGACGAGTGTTTGTCCTTAAGTTCAAGTCATCGAACAGGAAGTTTATCTTCTGGATGCAGGTTTGTTATTATTGTTATTATTCAGCTTTAATATAAAAAGTGAATCCCAAGCTTGGTTCTTTGCTTGTCAGTGTTATGTATGGCCTAGTTATCCCCTTGTGTATTCAAACATACCGCTGCATGAGCCATGTATTTTATCTGGAGCCATGTTTGAAACACAGGATTTTTTTCTCTCCTTAACAGCACAAATAATTGAAATAGTTTTACTTATTTTTACTATATTCTTAATCTCTCATGTTTTAGGAGCCTAAGTCGGATAAAGATGAAGAGCTATGCCGTAAGGTGAACGACCTATTGAACAACCCTCCCACCCCAGGCTCGTCTCGTGGAGCGGGTGCAGGATCCGGAGGTCTAAGTAACCTGCCACCAGAACTGGCTGGGTTGGGCGAGTCTGACCTGCAGAGCATTCTAGGAAACATGAGTCAACAGCAGCTGATGCAGTTACTAGGTACGTATGCTCCAGACACTTCCATGGGAGTGAAGGGAGACAGCACAGCTTTGACTGTGATGACCGACAGCTCCAACCCAATCTCTGCAGCAACAGCAAAGAAAAGGGCTAAGCGCAAACGTCAAAGGGCTAAGCGCAAACGTCAAAGGGCAGCAAAGAAAATGAAACAGCTGGAGGCTGAGAGCCTTCAGGATGTGAATGGAGACAACACAGCTTCATCTTTGATAAGCGACAGCTCCAATCCAATCTCTGCTGCAACAGCAAAGAAAAGGGCTAAGCGCAAACGTCAAAAGGCAGCAAAGAAAATGAAACAGCTGGAGACTGAGAGCCATCAGGGTGTGAAGCGCCCTACGTTAGAAACCTCAACTCCAGGCATCTCTATGCCACCTTCCAAAGTGGCCAGGGTGGGTGATATCTCCAAATCTGGTATCGTTAAAAAAGACCTCAATGTTTTTGTGGCTGCTAAAGCTGGAGAGCTACCGCTTGGTGAAGAGGAAGTCCATTGCCTGAAGCACCGTTTACAAAAATCCTTTGTCCAAAACAGCAGATCGCGTGTCCCACTGCATGTTAGATCAGCGGGACTGGATGATGGCATGCTGGTTATTTCCTGTGATGACTCTGCTACCCTTGAATGGGTGGAGGTAGAGTGTCGAAGGTTAACCCTTGATGAGCCCAATTCCAATAGGTCGGGATACCACGTGATTGGGCCTGCTTACAAAGCGTTTTGTCATGTATCAGAGGAAGTTGCCTCCAGCCAAGAGGAATTCATGCTCGTTCTGAATGAGTGTAATGAAGATCTGGACATGTCTAAAGTTCATTTAGTTTCGGTGACAGACCATAAGCCAACTGCAAAGTTCCCTTTCAAAGGATTCACTATTGTCTTGGCTTTTGAGGAACCTGCATGGCAGGCGCTTACTAGATTGCAATTCCGACCCTGGTGTGGTTTTGCTGGGCGAGTGCTGTTCAAGACCCAGTAGAGGTCTGGTGAAAGGATTGGGACTCGGTCTACAACCCAAGTCTTGGCATAAGCGTCAACCTCGGGTGCTGAAAATGGGGATGTGGGGAACATAGCATTTGGAAAAATGGATGAAGATAGCAAATGTGACCACTATGGTTGGCATAATGTCAAAGAATCCTGCCATTGATTGGAGGAAGCTTTAACTATAGATGTTTGGCCTGAAAATGACTGATTAGAATTCTCTCCTATTTGAATGAGTGGAATATGACATTACTAGACCAGTGGGAACTTTTGGACACTATAGTTGGAACTCTGGATCGATCAGTTAGATAACCAGTATCAAAACTAGATAAATGTGGACTTCCCTGTTGTGCAAACATCCACCTTAAATCCTCTGAAGCAAGTTGGAAGCAGCGTTTGCTGTGGAATCTTGATTTATGAAACCACCGTATTATCCTCTGGAGTGGATGGTGGCATTACCAGGCGAGTGAAAGCAGCCGTGGCTGTGGACACAAGCTGTTGTATACAGTGAGTGGAGACTGCTTGTTCTGTGGATACTTGCTGTATGAAATCACTGGATACTCCTACTGGAGTAGAAAGTGAGATTACGAGACTAGTGGAAACAGTCATAGCTGTGGCCACAAGCTGTTGTATACAGTGAGTGGAGACAGTTTGTGTTGTGGACACTTGCTGTTTAAATTCACTGGATACTCCTACTGGAGTAGAAAGTGAGATTATCAGGCTAGTGAAAACAGTCATAGCTGTGGCCACAAGCTGTTGTATACAGTGAGTGGAGACAGTTTGTGCTGTGGACACTTGCTGTTTAAATTTACTGGATACTCCTACTGGAGTAGAAAGTGAGATTATCATGCTAGTGAAAACGGTCATGGCTGTGGACACAAGCTATAGTATGCAGTGATGCTTGCTCTTGGAAGTCACTGGATACTCCCCTGGAGTGGAAGGTGAGGGTATCAGACAAGCAAATATTGGTGACTGTGGACAGGACCTATAGTTTTAAGCTGTTGTGGACGGAAGCATTTGCTATGCTTGACAGTTGCTCCTATCAATGGACACTCGAGGAGAGGAATGTAAGACTACAAGGCACGTTGAAATATTGGTGGCTGGTGACAACAGGTGTACTCAACTTGTCACTTGAACATTTCAGGACCATGCCTGGTGAACAAAGTGTTAGGAGTGCCACTCGTCACTTAGTGGAGTGTTCAGTGGACCACAAGTAGTAGCCTTAAGCCCATATCCTCCCTAGATCTAAAACCCAAGGAATCTTATCAAGGATAAATTCTGGATGTTTAATATTCAAACATTATAATTTGAGAAATTGAACATTTGAGAGCAAGACGACAGCTGACAAACAGTGCATTCTATGGATAAAAACTCCCAATTTATGTGATCGTTCCCTGGCAGAAGATGTGAGCTTAAGTCTGCACAGGACCAATTGTCTCTGTAATTGACACCTGTACGATGGTGAACACATCAACATTTGTGTTCGTCCATTACATTTGTTTTGTGCGATGAATTTTAGGATTATCAGTATCTTTTGTCTGGGAATGATTTCAGCAACTAGCCCCATGAGATCATGATATTGCAGTTTTATCAATCTTTATTTCTTTTCTGTTATTTAGTCTACTTTGGAATAAGGAGACCTTTAAATGATTCAGGAAACTAGTCGAACCACCCAGTTTAACTTGCTGAGCATGGCTTTTTACGGAAAACACATGGTTATCACCTCGAAGAAAAAAATGTAGGTTAATAGATGGGTCTGGAAATTTACAAGCCCTTCCTGAGAGCGACATGTCCATGAAGTTGTTAAGAGTCTCCTTCAAATGTTATGCGTAGAGGAGCTGCCCTTGAGGTCTTGGCTCATTTGAGAGAATGTATTACACCATCATCTTTTTGTAATCTCGCGAGGTAACAGCTGAAATAGTCCTTTGAAATGAAATGTGATTGGAAAGTCTGCCTGAATTATCCATCAAGCGTATTAGATTGTTATAGACATTACTGACTCAATTGTGGTTTTACCAATAGGTGGCATGGGTGGTTATGGTGGTCTCTCTTCCATGATGGCTGGTCGACCAGCTAGTGCGCAGTCTACAGACTCGAATCCGTAAGTACACACACACAGAGTTGATATTCCTTTGGCAGTATCCACTTTTGAGTTTCTCTTATTGCATAACCTTGCATAAGGTCTATAACCTTGCACATGGAAAACGGTATGAGGTTTTGCACACTTCAGGCACTGAAGAAGTAGTATTTCACAAATGGTCTTGACAGTTTTTTCATATAATGAGAAAAGGAAGATGTTCTCCAGTCTAGTTGCATTAAGGAGATTTTCAAATTGTATCGTATATACCTTTGTTTGCATTTTTGCTAAGTATATTTTCTGAAATGGGTTTGAAAATAATGTTGAAATTTCATGGAAGAATTCTATTTTCATGACCTCTCATGTTCCTAGAATATTTCATTTTGCCTGATTGTTATGCAGTCATTTTTAGATTAAGTCATATGGTTGAATAGTCATGTCCTGAAATGCCACACTGCCCTCTATGGTTATGTGGTATGTGCCCACAATGCTGTGTGTTGGCAGGGCATTTGTCTCACTGCTGCCATATTAGTTACCATTATTTACTGCCAGTAAAGTGCTACTTTTGCAAGAAGTTGCAGTGATGACCTAGAAAAATTGACAACCTGAGAGGGGTGCAATAAATTGTTCTTCATCAGTCTCAATTCGACTTAAAAATATTTTATCGACTGTATAGAAAACTAATTCAATCCTATAATGCCTTTTTTACCTCTGCAGAAAATTGAATTAGTGGTTTACCTATTGGTATTATCTAATTGGTCAGGCAGTGACTGTTACTCAAGGACTGTACATGGAACATGGATATATCGTGCATCTGTTGGTATTATCTAAATAGTGCTGAATGTTACATTGTGTTATATCTAAATAGACACTGAATGTGGATCGTAGATATATGCATGATGGTTATCACCTCATTCACTAACAATCCCTTTACTTTGCTATAGACCACTGAGGGTGCAGTCATCTCCTGGCCCACGTGCCAGTGACTCGGCCACGCCCCAGCCCCCAAGACCAGCTACAGCTGCTGTCCTGCCCACAGGGGCTTCCTCCCAGCAGTCGGTGACCACACCCACTCAGCCTGTCAATCCTACCCCCAACCAAGCTATTCAGCTGAGTGACCTTCAGAGCATTCTGTCTAACATGAATGGTAGGTTACAAGTAGTAATATTAACACCCAAAATGTGTTACAAGTTGCAGTATAAGTATAATTATTGTGCATAATTCACAAGTACAAGTTATTCAGGTGAAACATTTTCTTGAAATATTACCCTGTTACCCTTTCCTGATTCTTAGCAGTTGATGCTTTGGGTGTTATCAATTCATAAATGAAGTTTGACAAGTTGTGTTATTAACATGTTAGTGCATGTTATTGCTGGAGGAATATGCAAATTCTAATACGTGCTGCTTAGTGATTTACTAGAATTTAATGTGCTACAATTATGTTGTTTAAGCTCACTTGTAATTGAAATTTGTTCTTTTGCAGTTCCTGGCAGCCAATCTGAAGGTGAGTTTAACCCTATCTTCAGTTCATGTCTACACGTTTGACCCCTAGTTATCTAGAGTAGAGCAAGACCATTGTATGAGCTCTTGTCACAAGAATGATATATAAGTGTTAGTTCTTTTCATATTCTGTCAGCAACATTATGTGAATTATCCCATTTAATAAGCGGTTGCTTTGCAACCTACATCAAACGGCATTATAATTACTGTTAAAGCACTTTGATCTCTGCTTAACAGTCTGCTCAGGAATATTGTTCACAGAGGGATATTGTTCAGAGGGAGATATTGTTCAGATGGTGATATTGTTCAGAGGGGGATATTGTTCAGGTATGGGTATTGTTGTGTTGTTTTTGTTTGCCTTCAACTCAAGTTTGACTATTATGTAATGTTATTGTAGTCGTTGTTCAACTGCTATTGTATGAACTATTTCAGCCATTGACCTGTCACAGGCGCTCAGTCCTGATATAATGATCCCCATATTGGCTAACCCTGACATACAGCAGCAGTTGATGAGTCATCTACCCGAGGGCGAGTCACTGCCCCGCAACGAGCAGGAGTTGAGGAACACCATATCATCACCCCAGTTTCAGCAGGTAGCACACAAATATATTGTACTATAAGCATTCTCTATACAGATATAATATTGTAGCATAAGGGTGCTCTTTTAGTGTTGGTTCTTGATCCTGCAACATATAGCTTATCAAGTGTTGATAATGGTGCGTCTGTCTACTGACACTTGTTCAACTGATGTCCTACCACTTGCATTAGTGCTCAGTGATGTGCATTTTATCTGACCTAAGTCACTTTGATGCTTCTACATGACATTTGCAGTAACGAATGAAGTTATGTGTGGTGAAATTTGTTATCTGTTTTGAGTTGCTGAGAGCTGGTCACTTGTTAGAATTTGACTTGCATAGTAAGGAAATATAGTCTACAAATCATTGAACCTGCGCAAGAGTGTCTTCTCATGGCATGTTTAAAAAACATAATTTGATTGAGCTAAACACAAAAGGTGAAATTATGTAGAATAAAAATAAATGCAATATTAATGATTTGTATATCGTTGACAAAAATGTATGTGTACTTTTCTTTCTACTAATTTTTTTTCTTGATACGTGTGTTTGCTTTAATTGAGCCTGTATGTTTCCAGGCTATGAGCTCATTCAGTGCAGCACTGGCCTCTGGTCAACTCGGACCCTTGATGGCACAGTTTGGATTGGGCGAGGACGTGGCCAATGCAGCAGCTCAAGGAGGTAAGGTGTACTTTTGATTATCATTGACCGCCACACCTTGGGACATTTTAGTCACCTCAGATGGGGTTGTCTTGAACGTTTACATAGTCTGAGCTAGGGCCCCATTCTAAATGCAGGAGCAACATTGATATGAGCCCACCTTGTGCATCTCGAAGTGACCAAGATGTTTTGGGTGCTCATTCTTTCAATAAGTGAGATACACTAGTGAACTCAAAATTGAGTGTAGTCTGCAGTACTAGTCACTCGAAAATTAGCAAATGCAATCCTGGTACAATAAAATATCGTCAATTTCAGACAAAAATAATTGCCGTTTTCTCATTTTTCAAAATCTTACATCGTTGTAATTGCCAGTTTTGTGATGGCAAATATTGTACAAAACTTGGTAAAATGTTAATTTGGTGCTATAGGTCTTATGTGAAAACGTAAAAAAATAGTTCAGCCATAGACTATATTGTGTCCTAAATTGGTGAGATTTTGTGGTAGGTATCGAGATTGGTGCAGAGAACTAAAATTACCACAAGGGGCTACTGCGGTAGCCAGATCTATGTAATAATACGGGCTAGTCATGCTCACCTTATTACAAAACTCATTTACCATGATGACTCTTCAAGAGGTTTGGCAGATAGAGAGGCAGATGCCAAAAGGGAGCACTTGAGTAATAAAATTGCCTTTAGGGGGCACAGTGTAGGTTGGAACTATCCAAACCTGACCAAGTGCTTCTCCTGGATTTGGAAAGAAATGACTGTTCGTTGTTGCTGTAGGCCAGGGGCCCGTTCTAAAGAAACTGACTGAGCTAAGACAAATCTTGAACTTCAGTCAATTTTAAGATATTATACAAAAATTTGTTCGTTTCAAAAAGAGATCTTAAGTTTTTGACTAAGTTTTGTCTTAATTTTGACCAACTTACCAGATATGAAGTTTCAAAGTTTGGAATTTGAGACTAATCTAGATTAGAGTCAAATATTAACTTAAATTAAGTTTCTTGGAAAGGGCCCCTGGCCCCACAACTTGGATAGTCATGGTTGGTCATTTCATGGGCTGCCCCTGTTCTTTAGGAATAACAAACTGCCAGTTTTTTGCAAGCCCAGAAATCACTTCTAGCCCATTTAGGATTAAGTCGAAACCAATTTTATTGTAGCAAGTGGTCTTAATCGGGTAATTTACATTTGAACACAAAGCAGGCTTGTAGCTATTTTCAAATCAATATTAGGTCAGAGTCTCGCCAATCCCATTCCTGTAGTGTTCATGCAAAGTTGGATGTTGATTTCAGACGTGGAGGCATTTGTGCGTGCAATGCAAGCTCAGAATGAGAAGAAAGAAGAGCCCCCTACTGGTGACAAGCAGTGACGGAGATTGAACAACAGGAGGCGTTCACCTGCAGTCAACCAGTAATAATTCTTTAATGTTAATAGTTTTTGCCGATTTGTAAACCCACTTAATGTTGAGCATTGTTAGACGTGACTATTAAGCTTAGTCACTTGACTACATGAAATAAACAGTTGTTGAATTAACGTAACTATGTAACTTTTATTGAAATACAGAGGAACTACATATAAAAGCTAAACAAATTTACCACACATCTTGACATCCCTTTTCAGTTTCATGCGTTTGTATAAAACTGGGGATAATGTTGGGTAAATTCTGTAGAAGCAACAACAAAACAAAACTTATACATGTCTTCCCTCAGTAAGCGAGTGGACATCAATAGTGAACATAGAAAATAGGCCATGCTTTCCATATGTGTCACTATGGAAACACTAACAATAAAGACAGTTTATGATGAGACATGAAGACAACTGTAAACAATAACGTAAAATACATTAACCACTTAAAACCACTGAGCTATAACCACGCAGCACAGACATAAAATCATAATATATCGCCAATGGTGCACTAAGGTGTTGTTCTAAAACTTGAAAGAATTGATTTGGAGATGAAGTAACTGACAACAATCTGTTGAGTGAGTTTCCATTGAACAGTAAAATGACCACCATGTGTGCAGAGTAGTACATGTTCACAAAACGACGAAGATTTACACTGGAAAGCATAAGCTCATAAAAGACAGTATCTAGGTTGCAATTAAGTTTGTAAACCTCTAAAAAAGTTTGCCTATTAACTAATTGCAGTGTTGCATGCCATCCAAAAGTTCATTTATTCCTCTTTCAAATCGTACTACTTGGATTAGAAAGTGAAGATTGCAACTTTGGGTTTTGTTAATGAGGCATATCCATGTTCAAGTTTTCACTATTTTGTCATGAAATTGCACATTAGTGGTCATCATCACGTTTTCTTCATTCAAACAATACCATTAGTCACTGTCACATGACTTTGAGATGCTCTTGGACACTTGGCTCCTGACTACGGCTGGTAGACAAGAATGGCGAGATACTGTGACGGCGGCATGAATCTGAAAATTCCACTGAGGACTCGATTTTCTTCGTTGCTGTTAAAATTTCTCAAAATTTCTTCTTTTGTTCTTGTTACTAAATAATTGAGTTTAAGTTTACAACAAACTTCTTAACCAATTTCCTCAGTCTCTACAGTTTGTGGTGTGTGCAATATCTGTCCAAAATTGAAACAGATCTTGAGTCACATTCTTGGTAAATGCATGGTGATTGTGTTTTGCGTCCTTTCAGAACCATTTTTTTCAAATTCCCCAAGCATCTGCATGTATATCCTTTCATATCTCTGCAAATTCCCTCCTTCACGTGGCCATACACACAAAACCAAAAAATGTTTTTAACAATCAAGTCACGAACGCATGCAGCACATGAGTCGCTGAATATGATGTGAAGTGTGGTTTTTAAGAGGATCAACTTTCCAAGGTATACGACACCATACAATTTAAATACAATATTGTCAGCTGAACACAGATTTCCGAACTTTTTGAGAGGTTTACTTACAAAGTTTTTGTTGAATCTAAACCCACTGTCATCTCTTAACTAAAATGAGTTATAGCGCAGTTGTCAACAAAATCAACACGCATGCAAGTTATACATAGAGTTGACTAAGCTTGTTACTCTGTTTACCAAACAACGTGTTGTCTTCACATGTAATCATCGGATGTCGACATCCTTGTGTTCCACCAATTCACATCTCAGCCCTCTGTCGAGGTCAGCTCCAATCCTGCGCTGACTTCACCAACATGTAACCTGTTGTCAAAACAAAGACTTCACAGAGTCAAGACTGACAATATATCATCTTACCAACTCTGAATATTGTGAGACTATTTCAACAATATTCTTCTCAAGTGAGTAAGGTTGGCCCACAGTAACTTGGTGCAAGTTAAGTCACGTACATCAAATACAATGTCAAAATCCCAACCTTCACAGAGTGTGACAGCCATTAGTGGACTGCATTTGACCGAGAGTATAAGTGTGAAAAAGTAGGAAAGCTGACTTGGCTGGGTCACTAACATTTGTCGTTCAGCTCCAAGGCAGTAAAAATTCCAGGCATAACAAGCCAGAATATGTGTACTAGAGATGAATAAAAGAGCACAAAGCAGTTGCTTGGTTTAGATTGAGATACAGTATAGCAAGAGCTGCGGCCAACTCACCCGTCGCCTGCAGCTAAAGAGTCTCCTTCAGTCTTCAAAGTACTGAGAGCTGACTCTAGACCCATCTCTGCCAGTGCCTTCAGTGCGGTGAGAGCTGCTGTATCACGGGAAGCCTCTAACGTTGGTCCAGGCCCATGGTTGAACTGGGGAGGGGTGGTTGACAGAGAGACGACAGAAAAGAACTCGTTCTTGGTGTTTCCCTGAAAGGAACCAAATCGTATGTAGGAACTTTGCAATCTAGTTCAATAACCATGTCACATGCTTATAACATGCAGACAAGACCATGATATAGCGTGTTTCTAAGGATATTCAGAGCTGTTATGGCAAAAACACTAGGCGGGGGCACGGTACTGTACATTTACTGTAACTACAACGACCTATATTTTTAAATTAGGTTTGGCTACTTTAATTATTTGAATTTGCATACGTTTTCAGGTGGGCCAGCCAACCAAAAACTTCAGATGCCCTTAAACAGTCAAACAGCGCTTTATTTTGTTTGTTTGAATCATGAAAAACAGTTTTTCATGTAGCACTCATAAAATGGCTAAATTTGTCAACCTCGGATTTTGTTTGGCTACCTTGTGAACATCCGAAGTCCCCACGAAGTCAACATGTACACATCCAAGCACCCACTGCTTACTACAGGGGTATTTACATCTTGAGATAAGAATCTTAATTGACCTACTAAACACAATGACAAACATGGATCAAAGACAAAAACCAGCATCAGAATTTTTACAACTGCTAATTTTTTGTGGTTCTGAACTCAACCTTTCTCCATATCTTATTTCAAGAGCCTTCTCCCTCCCACTGCCAGTACGTTGCTTGTGAACCACAGGAATTACTCCTGTAAACACATTATTATATCAAATTGAATGCGTTGCTCTCTTATACGTTGTAAACCTACCTTGGGAAAGTCTGTGAATTGCACGTTGAAACCCATCACATCAGCGAGGTAACGGAGTTGATTTTGTGGGCTGACAACAGAGTGAGCTGTGGTGATTGAAGCACCAGTTTTTGAGTACGCTTCAGCTGTTGGTGATAACCCAGTGTCCAGGAGTTCCTTGGCAATAGTGGCCACTGTATTGGAGACAGAGCCGCGCACAGGGCGTGGAGAGACTACAATACAGTAGTTTATGTTCAGCAACAAGGCCTGCAGTTCATATACACATTGTACATGCAGCAATTACGAGTGAGTAATTAACATGAAAAAGGAACGTGACATAATACAGGGGATTGGATAAACTATGTAAAATAAAAACCTGGTGAATGAAGAGAGTTTAGATCTAAACATTGCAGGAGATCATCGAATAAAAGAAGGTATCTCCATTAAGTTTCTAATGTTATGAAAAATATCTTCTAACTTTCATCTAAGACCTTCATACACTTCTGTACATTATTTAAGCACGTCTTTCATCTTCAATATCGTCAGTACATACAGAGCACAAAGGCCGATTTCTCTGGCTACACACAAGTGTATGTCAGTTTCGATTTTCAATTTATGATTTGAGCACATACAAGAGCAATGTGGAGCGTTGAAATGCGCCCACGAATGCACTGCATATGGTGTTCTTTTAGGGTTATTTATTTGTATCATAAAAATGGCCTAGATGACGCAAAAACATACAATCCATCCAAAAACAGGAAAATGCCATATTTCATAAAAATCTGTCAAGGAACTTCAGAGAAACACAGGAAAACAGAATAAAATGAAATTGCTACTAGTGGGCACAGTGTCCGTTGGATCTGCCTGAAAGTCGTCGTCTGTTGTTATCTTCATATAAATACACTTACTAAATTTAGTAAAGATCCTGCAGTGGGTTTAAGAGATACAACAATGGGCGCAAAACAAAACTACCACTAGGAGGCGCAATAGTAGTCAGTCACCATTAATAAAGGTCGTCTTCACACTGAGAACATACATGCCAATTTTCAAATGATTTGGTTGACACAGGGGGGACACCAAAAACAAGATTTGAAAACAGCAAAAATGGCCACTAGGTGGTGCAAAATACCTCGATTCCATCCAAAAACAGGAAGATAGCGTCATCACACCAATAGATGCCTATGTTTAAAATTTTATGAAAATCTGTTGAGGACCTTTGAAGATACTAAGTTAAACGTAAAAAAACTAAAATTGCCACTAGGGGCACAGCAGTAGTCCGATCTGTCCGAAAGTCGTCGTCATCCGTAGTCAACATCATATAAATATACTTGCTAAATTAAGTAAAGATCCTGCGAACGGTTTAGGGAGATACAGCCATAGGCGCAACAAAAACAAAACTGCCACTAGGAGGCCCCACAGTAGTCGAAATCGTCAGAAAATCATTGTCAACCGTCCTCTTTACAGCAAGCACATATCTGCCAATTTTCACAATCATCCTTTGAGCGGTTTGGTTGATAGAGGGGTGGACGCAAAAAAAAGACTCGAAAACTAGGTGGCGCAAACTACGTCGAATCCATCTGAAAACGGGAGGATAGCGTCACCTCACTAATAGGTGCCTACATATTAAATTTCATGAAAATCTGTTGAGGACTTTTGAAGATACAAAGATAAACGTAAAAAAAATAAAATTGCCACCAGGGGGCATACCGGTAGTCGAATCTGTCCAAAAGTCGTCGTCGTCCGTTGCTCACATCATATAAATATACTGACTAAATTTCGTAAAGATCCTGCGAACGGTTTAGGAGATACAGCCATAGGCACAAAAAAAACTGCCACTAGTTGCGCCACAGTAGTCGAAATCGTCGGAAAATCATCGTCAACCGTCCTCTTCATAGTAAGCACATACATGCCAATTTTCACAATCATCCTTTGAGCAGTTTGGTTGATAGAGGGGAAAATGCCCACTAGGTGGCGCAAACTACGTTGAATCCATTAGAAAACGGAAGGATAGCGTCATCTCACTAATAGGTGCCTACATACCAAATTTCATGAAAATCGGTTCAGGACTTTTGAAGATACAAAGGTAAGCGCGCGTAAAAAACTAAAATTGCCACTAGGGGGCACACAGGTAGTCGGATCTGTCCGAAAGTTCGCTCATGCCGTCCCATTCATAAATGGAACATATGTGAGAATTTCATGAACGTATGTCAAAAGGGTTTTGGAGATAGAGCAGCGGATGCCAGACGGACGCCGTCCGGACAGACGGAGATGATGGAACAATGCGTCCACATATAAACATGTGGGCGCATAAAAATGTGCAAGAGCTGATATTAACAAATTCTATCTAAACATCTGGCATTTTCTTCTAGAATGAGTATATTTTTATTAAACACTTTAAGAGATGATATTTCATACAGCCATTGTTGTTCATCTACGCCTATACTTTTATTTAAATTCGCTGATAACCAATTGTTTCCAACTCTTTGACTGACCCATAAAACGCCAAACCCAATCCTGCTTCCAGGTTTTTAACATGAAGACCCCAGCTGTCATGATTTCTTTCAACAAAATCCTATTGAATTTTACAACATGAGTGTGAATATCTATTCTCATGAGTGTGAATATCTATTCTCATGCCAATTCAACAACTTTGACCTATATTTGATAATCTTAAGTAATCTCATGGATGTCATATTCCCTACTGGCTGACATCAGCCTGCTGAATTTGGCTCATTTTGTCTGAAACCTACTACAAATTTACAAAATTTATAATGTAGGCTGTCAAAATTTGGGCCAGTGTAAAAGCCGCACACTTGTGAACCCTACAAAACAATAGGAGATACATGACAATAGTAAGTGATAGCTTACTTGGACACATAGTCACAAGGTAGTTACAATATAATAAGACTTACAATCAGATGGTAGTTATTGCAAAAGAAAAATGCTTTAAGTTAGAACGTTCCAAGTATAACAAATCTTGTTTCACGATTTCAGAAATAAAACAAGCATTCAAGTTCTATCTAATAATACTCAGTAATATTCCACGAGTAATTAATCCACCAGTAACTTATGGATCGTTGANCAAAAAAAAAACTGCCACTAGGAGGCGCCACAGTAGTCAAAATCGTCGGAAAATTATCGTTAACTGCCCTCTTCATAGTAAGCACATACATGCCAATTTTCACAATCATCCTATGAGCGGTTTGGCTGATAGAGGGGTGGACGCAAAAAAAACTTGAAAACACTAAAAATGGCCACTAGGTGGCGTAAACTACGTCGAATCCATCCGATAACATACCAAATTTCATGAAAATCCGTTCAGGACTTTTGAAGATACAAAGATAAGCGACAAAACTAAAATTGCCACTGGGGGGCACACCGGTAGTCGAATCTGTCCGAAAGTTCGCTCATGCCGTCCCATTCATGAATGGAACATATTTGCCAAATTTCATGAACATATGTCAAAGGGTTTTGGAGTTAGAGCAGCGGACGCCGGACGGATGCCGCCTGGACGGACGGACGGACGGAGATGACGGCATAATGCGTCCACATATAAATATGTGGGCGCATAAAACGTGCAAGAGCTGATATTAAATTTTATCTAAACATCTGGCATTTTCTTCTAGAATGAGATGATATTTCATCCAGCCATTGTTGTTCATCTACACCTATACTTTTATTTAAATTCGCTGATAACCAATTGTTTCCAACTCTTTGACTGACCCATACAACGCCAAACCCAATCCTGCTTCCAGGTTTTTAACATGAAGACCCCAGCTGTCATGGTTTCTTTCAACAAAATCCTATTGAATTTTACAACATGAGTGTGAATATCTATTCTCATGAGTGTGAATATCTATTCTCATGCCAATTCAACAACTTTGACCTATATTTGATAATCTTATTAATAAGTAATCTCATGGATGTCATATTCCCTACTGGCTGACATCAGCCTGCTGAATTTGGCTCATTTTGTCTGAAACCTACTACAAATTTATAATGTAGGCTGTCAAAATTTGGGCCAGTGTAAAAGCCGCACACTTGTGAACCCTACAAAACAATAGGAAATACATGTGATAGCTTACTTGGACACATAGTCACAAGGTAGTTACAATATAATAAGACTTGCAATCAGATGGTAGTTATTGCAAAAGAAAAGTGCTTTAAGTTAGAACGTTCCAAGTATAACAAATCTTGTTTCACGATTTCAGAAATAAAACAAGCATTCAAGTTCTATCTAATAATACTCAGTAATATTCCACGAGTAATTAATCCACCAGTAACTTATGGATCGTTGAAATTGTTTATCTGGTTTAAACCCAATTGACCACTGCTATTTATTTCAAGTGCCTTCCTTTCCCATAAAGATTTTATTGTCTACGCAGCATATTCCTATTACACATAATTGAATTTTAATTTTTTTGTGCATCAGAAAGTTTAGGTTTTTTTCGCAGGAATAATTGCAGAAACCACGATCACAAACAGCTCTGAACTAAAGCAAACAAGCACCAAATTCATCCCTTCTATCTGGTTTAGTATGCACCCTGGCACAAGTTGAGTGAGAGTGCAAACTGGTAGGAACACTGAAGCCTCACCTTGGCTGTGGTTATTCTGTTGTATACCATCTTTCATAACCAAGATACCAGGAACAATCTGTCTGTGACCATGACCATCACCAGCACCTGTCAAAGTAAAACATCCTTGTCAACAGAGACTCACCATGTATTTTGAAGCTCACTTTCATTTTTTATTCTTTACGAGGGTTGCTTTGCTGTACTCACAAAACGCAGTCATCTCATGATTTCTATAATTATGATTTCTATAATTATGACAAGTGTTGTTTTTCCTCATGTTGTTTGCAAGTCCCCTATCTGTGATGTCACTGGATGTTTGCGAGCTGATGACCGTCCTACAGGTAAATAGTGCACAACCAGAGAGGTGCTGTGGTATTTCAGGAGGTGGTCATTCAAGGTTCACAGTAATCCTACAGTAAACATGTGTACAGTCACACAGGATGTACATACATCCCAATGCCATTTCATTCAAGAACACAACCAATGTCAAGGAGCTACATAACTACCATTTTCATTGCACTTACCTGAGTCTTGGTCACTAAACTTCACCTTTTTGTCGCTAGTACCCTGCAAGAATAAGGACAAGGTAACATAGTATAATCAATTTGAACCACCTCAACACTAAAGGCCAGGTTTGTTTTTACAACAATATAGATCAAATGTGGACCATAATTCCAAACAACGTGCACAGCTATTTTGTTGTACTTGCCTGCTCAGCCGGTCCAAGTTTAATTGCGGGCTTGCCAGGTTGAGGCATGGGTTTACTGTAACCCAATAATGACAACATGTTTTCAGCAGCATTGCGCTTGGCCAGTCTCTTGTTGGGACCTGTGCCAGTGCAATCAGTGGAGCCCACTGTTACCTGTGGTACATATAACATCATTATTATCAGTTTAATCCATTGTTACCTGCAGTTCATTTTGCGTCATTATAATCAGTGTAACCCACTGTTTCACGCATTACACATCACTTCATTATAATCACTGAAAATCAAAAATTGTACTCAGTTTTAGGTGACTTTAGATGAGTGGATGTGTGTTTTAGATGCTCATAAAGCAGTGACTGTTATTTTGTTAATAACGGTAAGGCTGCCATTAATATTCTTCAGTTGTACAATCATTTGGTTAACATGTGCCTAACCTGCATAACAAACTCGCGTCGTCTTGGCAACCCTTTCTCAGCCAATAAAACGTAGGCAGGTTCTTTCTCCTTTTTGGCCTGTTGAATCTGTATCAGTCGACTGATTGGGTTGATTCCATTACCATAGTCAGGGGCTGCCTTTTGTACCTGTGTCAATAGTAGGTGTTTATTAATGCATACAGCTTGATGTGCTGGAATTAATGCAAATAACCTGCCAACTATTATTACATTCATGAACAGAATCAGCATTGGAAATGCCTTACATGTAAGGCTGGTGAACCTATTGATGGCTAGAACCAACATTAGATATGCCTTACATGTAAGGCTGGTGAACCTATTGATGGCTAGAACCAGCATTAGATATGCCTCACTTGTGAAGCTGGGGTACCTAGTCAAAGATTCATGACCCAAAATACCTCAAAGCCTCACTGAGTCTACAGTATGGAATGACCAATGATGGCCAACAACTTCCATTTAAAAAAAAAAAACGAATTTACTTTTCCATTGTGGTATCATTAAACAATTACAAACATGGCCAGGCACTCAACACAGACCATTGAATTCAACTAACAAATGTGTTCAAGTTAGAAAATCTGGACCTTCACTGCAACGTCGAGGAAAATAATTAATTCCTATGGCCTAATGACCACATAACAATCCTAATTCTTCACAACACTTAATGTGTGCTGTCACACACAGTTAACACACCTTGATCAGATTTCTATTCTTCTTCTTGTTCTGAGGAGCTTTCATCTTCATCTTGGCCACCACAGTCGGTAATGCCGGCAATTGTTTAAGTTTATCCAACATGGCCTCGGCAGCCTTCTTCTTGGACAACTTTTTACTGTTTCCCTCAGCCTCCGTCTCAAACTCGCCCACAACACAACGAGTGACAAAACACCGAAGATGAGGTGGGCCTGACTCACGGGTCACCTATAATGAATATTGTTTATTAAGTTCATTTTTCACTAATTACATGTTTTGCGTACACAATAATGTTGAGTTTTTTTTAAGTTTAAAAAGTGATCTAAACTTTAATAATACGAAAAATTATTAATTATTATTCCGGGGTTTGAGCTGTACATAAGTAAGCATTGAACAGGGACAGTTAACAGACATAAAATGAGACAACTAAGTAACAGAATCAAGAACAAACATAAAAAACATCAAAAGTTTCCACATATGTACGATTCCAAATAAAGAGCCAAATAGTGCTCATTTTCATAAGGTAACAATGAAACAACATTAAATTTACATACTTCAAAGTTAACTTTCATGTCGCGCTTGAGGGCAATCTCATACACAAGACTTATCTCAGACTTTAGTTCTTCAGAAGAGGAATCTGAAATATACCATACATTCCAATAAGACATACTTCACAAAACAATAACCGAACATGTCCGTCATTAAGTAAATGTATTAAATGTATAGTTTCTTACTCTAAACTGGATGTTCTGAAATCAAACCATAAAAACAGCAGAGGGCACGACAAACTGACTAGATATCTCTGTGCAGATACACTTGTCATGACGCGACACATTCTGACATCACATGCTCTTCCTCATGTTTCATGACATTGGTAGTTGCGAGAACAAAAACCACAACATTGTGAGCCACTTCCACTTGTTGTCATGGAAACTGCCTTGTCCATTCGGAACCATGCCACTACCTGTGAATATTTATTACTACCTCATTCTCTTAATTTATGTTAATTTATACCCAACGACGACAATGCAAAAATAAGTCTCTCAGCTGCATCATCTGTACACCTTATCAGCAAGTCATTTCTGCAGTCGTCATTACCTTTGCAAGCTGTTTACTCTGTGCTAAGACCTTACCAGTAAGTTCAACATTAGTTACACCTACAGTAGAGTGGTTGGCACTGGGCAGAGGAAGATTACGCAGGATTTTCAGAGCTTTCACAGCAGCATTGTGGCGAGCCGCTTTGTTATTTGGACCCTCGCCAATGAATTCTCTATTGCCAACCTTTAGGGACACATAAGTGGACCTTTCCATGGGACGTGGATAGTGATAGCTGTGGTGAACAAATATAACGGTCTTTGTCAACTTATGATGCCTTCACAAAGGATCTAACTACTTCAAGAATACCAAGCAAACACTTGAACTTTGCATGTTTTAATAGAATATCTATTGTTCGCACTGTTTAACTAACTAGGGATTAAAGGGGATTTTAAAACGCGTGCTATGACAATGACATTACACTTTAGGGTAGAATCCTACTGACATTACAGTCTGGAGTTGAATCACAATAAGACTACAATTTGGGATACTCAACTCAAATTCAACCATGGATTTCTTCAACACAAAGCTTACATAGTAGCAAGTTAAACAGAATATTGCCAGATATAGTGTAGCACTATGTAAAGACATCTTGGCTGCCTTTATCATCAAGCCTTATAGTACGACTATGTGCTCTTAAACTGAGGGGCAGAATTTGCCAACTCCACCTACGATAATTTAAAGAAAATGTTTTCATCCAAAGACATTAAGATACTGCTCCAGTTGANAAAACAAAGTTTAGTATCTCTTGAACCATGATGTGGTGACCAACACGTCACTAACGACTGTGAAGAAAGGCATGGATGATGAGTTGCACTATCACAAGAAAGACTACTAAACAAACTTAGAACACATACATGCATCAGGTCTGCGCTTTACTCTGGGTACAGGCTTAGAATACTTGGTTTCTGCCATTGCACTGCGGGCAGCAGCATGCTGAGCTTTCTTAATACTGGCACCCTGGGCAGCATACTCCTCGTCGCCAAGTCTCAGTTTGACAAAGAATTCTTTTTTATGGGCAGGTCCTTTTTCATCTGTCAGGGCATAAGTATGCTGGATCTGGAGTATAAAGGTCGTGATCATAGAAAAGATTTCTCCGCTTTAATGTCTTGAATGAGCATGGATGATTCGATCATACAATACACACTGGAAACAATTAGAAAAAACGTTTCTCCCGTTACGACAGAGCTGGATCATTCGAGCCACTCTGATGATAAAGTCAACTTGCACTCAGTCAACGTGACACTGATTCCCATTTGCACTATAGTCTTGATTGGGAATTAAATGTCATTTCATCCAACTTTTCGTGTGCACTGTAAACCTGGCAGTGCTGGCACTCAATGCCCACTGCATCAACTTGAGCACTGAATTTTAAAAGTGTACTGAATTCGCACTATAATGTAACTTACGGTGTGTAGGCGCTAGGTTTAAATACCAAAAGGTGGTTGGCTGTGCCTACGCCCCACTAAAGCACTGATAACTGGGGCCCAGCGATACATCCCTGTTGATAACAAGGTTCTTACTTCGATACATTCAGCTTCTTTGGTTTTGCAAGCACATTATATCTACTTCACCCTTACAATGCCTAGTACTTTGGATTTCACCTGTTCAAACCAGGTTATTATATAAACACCCTCCCTACCCCTGGATAACTGTAAAGAATTATACTAAATGCATATAGTAACTATCGAGCAATATCCGTAACTTTCACAAGAGAAAACTGCTGTCATAGATTAACCTTATTATAACGAGCCAGTTCATTGATGAGACACATCGGGGTTTTCTCTTTTGTGTTTGCCATGTCGGACTGGTTTGGCTCTTGATTCGAACCTGAAAATAACAGACCAATAACTTTTTGGTTGTACGTGTTACAGTGTAACAAATGTTGTCATAGGGATATTTTGTAAATTTCCACTTAACTTCCACTTCTGTGCAGTTTCGTCAAATTTCATGCAGTTTAAAGACTCACTGAACAAGAAAGTCCGGCAAAAGTGGGAACATGACAAATGAATTTGTAGGCATATGACTTAGTTTGTATGCTTGGATAGAGTGAAAATTTGCCGTTTCTTGGAAAGCCAGAGCACACAGATTTGGGACATATCAGAGCAGGTGAGTTTAGGATCGTTGCCATTTTACTCACCTAAGGGGAAAAATGAAATAACAAAACCACAGAGAAAACACAAGAATTATGAACGAAGAGGTATTGAAAATACTAAAAAACTTGGAAGGGATGGAAAAAAGTACGCAAATTTACTTGACCCGTTGGGCTTAAGTGAAGCAAAATTCCAAAAGTGTTTGAGATTTGTGTAGAAAAAATGGCCAAGTTCATGAGAAAGTGCAAACCCAGCATTTAATTTCCAAGAAGGGTTCACATCTTTGACTTTCCCTAGTAGTTCTGCATCATGCACTTCATTACAGTGAGTTGCTATGACAACTGAAAGGTAGATGGTCTAGACCACGCAAATTTTTTGGATAAAAATGTTTGCATGAGCCAATGAAAACAAAAATGACAGCCAGAAACAATTTTGGTTTGAGAGACAATGAAATGAAGAAGCAAGCAAAACCCCCTGCTAGACTGCTTTAGAACTAGGACTGTCAAGGTGACAGTCTCCCCTGTTGAAATGGTCAAGCTCAAACAGTCGTTAGTTTTGTAACAAAGAACTGTAAGAACACTAGATGCTAAAGAACAGCTTCAGTCACTACTACACTGCACGCTTTTAGCTGAAATATAGCAAAACATCCTTCCTGTGTGCCGAAATGCCCATGAATATTTCCAATTTCATTTTCGAAGATAGATCCAACACATGAAGCAATTGCATACAAGAAGAATCAATTTTGTGACAGGTCGCGTTACAAGATTTTACCTGCCTTTCTCATGCAGTGACTCCTAAGAAACTTTTCAATAACTTAGGCAGAACGATATGCATGTTTAAGAATATGATTGTTTGTTGCTTGCAAAACTTGATTGATGCATCATATTGACCATTTACCATTGGCAACAAGTCCTGCTTGAGGGGTAATAGTGGGTGGAGTCAGCACACCGGGGGAGAGTGCCTTTGGGTCAACTTGCGCACTAGCTACCTGGCAACCCACAGCAGGTCTTGGTGAAATGCCTGTCAAATAAGTTTATACCGTTGAACATTATAGTAGACAAGTAAAACATGTTCTCCTTGACTACAAATTTTGTACTTTTGACTTTAAAATCAACTATTTTTGTTATGTATCTTCAGCTTCAGTGGCTTTGTAAACTCTCTGAAAACACCAACGGTTTAGGTTATTTGCAGTACATTAGATAGGTAAGGAAATGAAGAAAACCCATTGATTACTAACAAGAAATAAAAACAGTTGTCTGCACAGTACCTGGCGGCTGTACTTGACTTTCAGTAGCACTGGAAACTTGAGCCATTCTGCTGAAAAGGACAGAGCCACGTTGCATCGATGACTTCAAGTAATGACAGTATTTATAATCCTAGCTTCATAACTGCTCTAATCCCATGTACAAGAGCCAATATGACACATAACCAACGTCACATTAATACCAATGCAATATGCACAACTAATACTGCCATACTTAGTGAGGCCTCAGCACAAAACCTAGGTGATACAGTGAGGGCTACCAGAAGTCCTCATCTATGTAACAGACTATTGTGAGGGGTACCAGAAGTCCTCATCTATGTAACAGACTATTGTAATAATTCCCCAGTTTGGTACAGTGAACATTAATTACTTCCCCCCCCCTCCAGGACAGAGCTTTTATCAAATTTTAGAAATAGACAATATTGGCAGTCCCAGATTGAAGAATTACATGGGAAATGTTGAAATTACCTACACATGACATTTTTAAAAATAATGTGGAACGGTATCAGTTATAGGTTTCAATTTTGTGGTTATACTTAGTAACGCGTCACCAGTCAGAAAATTGGCCCTGGTTGGATATATCGGTCCATGATTTTGAGAACCAGGCAATCACTGAATAACGGGCCCATTATTCAGTGGATGAAACTGGTTCTCAAAATCAGGGACCGCTTTATCCTACCAATGCCCAAAAATTTATTGTAACACTGTTGATATAAAACTAAGTTCCAATCTTTAAGAACTATGTTGGAATGCCACAATCTCTTTGAGTGCCAATTTTCTGACTCAATGCCTTTCAAGTTTGGATGGCATTTCTTTCTTCCAAATTTTAAAAACTGTCCCAGACTAGAGATTTTTTGTAGTAACACAAGTTTATTGCGACTCTAGCATGTTTCTGACAAATGCCTTCATTATGCCTCACACTGATTAAACCATCATATTGCTTAAGTACCTCTGAATTAATAGAGACATGCACCTAGGCTTAGGAGGCCATTGATGTCTTTTCATTCTTGAACCAGGGACCAGGGTTACCTGTCATATAGCCAAGAGGGAATTGCCTCTTGGCAAGTGATTAAGAGAGGTCAGAGGTTTTATAATATGGCTGTACAAATGTAACAACAGCTCGAACAAATACTCCCACAATCAATCACTTTTAACTTAAGTTTTTCGAACAGTGCTTCTCTCAACTGCCCTGATATGAGCAGTGTAAAAAATGGCCAGTTACAGATTTGAGCACCTGAACGAAGGATTGCTTGAAAAAAAAAGATTATTTATGGGAGTATTTGCTAAAAAGCATCCAGAGTATGGAGGGCCACCGTCTCTACTGAGGCCAGTTGAGACGATTGCATTGTCTAATCAGACACGCTACTCTGTTAGCCAGCAGCTTCAAAACACAAAAAATCAAGATGTTTTTCTGAAACAAACTCTACAAACCTGTTAACTTACTGTCGTCCGAACAAACGATAGGGAACAAAAGTATCGTGTGACACTAGAGCAGCCTAGTTTAAAGAATGTAAGTCGTAAAATTACATTGGCAAACAGTAAAGAAATAGCAGACTAACATGTCATCATGTTGGTCTGCACCCAGAGTGAAAATATCGCTTAGCGCGAATACACGAGAAGCATCGCCATTTAACGTCTTAGAATTTTCAGATTTAATTTAATATCATATCATTTCAAAAATCATTGAAAGTAAATATCACAGTGTTTTATTATGTGTATATATATTTTTGTTGAAAAATATTTGTCCAGAGAGTTGTTGTACGTCTGCTAGATGGCGATACCAACTTCCGCAATTGCTTGCTGGATAAAATTGAGTTTCTGGATCCCAGCTCTGGGTACTGCAAATGAATGGGTCTGACTGTAGTTTCATTTAACTTCACATTTTTTCGGGTGTAGCGAGTATGACGTCGTCACCGAATCCAATATCTCTGGTTAATTTTTTTGTCTTCAATCCGACCTATGGACCTAAAGAAGGACAGGTAAACTAACACTGTCACTGAGTGTCACTGTCAGTCACTCATTGGTCGTCTGACACTGACAGACAGATAGTGACAGTGACTGTGACTGTTCTCTGACCATGAATCTTCGTTTATCTGACATTATGTTGTGTTCTGTGTTGAGTGTTGAAAAATCCATCAATACCGAGACTTAAACCCAGTATATCCGGCATGTGAGCCAAGCACTCAAACCAGTCGTACCATGTCCATGTGACTGGTTTTGATGTACATCAATTCAGTAAAGCTTCTCCAAATAATTGCAATTGCTTATTAGCCAATCGGTTTCGATGCGCAATTCAAATCTTGGTATTAGTGTACTTTTCAAATTCATGCCCAACTAAGCTGCGACTCCCCAAACCCTCAGATGTATGTTAGGCTTCTTCGTAGCAGATGGAAATTTATGTACTGTAGAGCGTTCAAACATCAGATGCAGTCTTTCATCCATCAGGCACACATGGCATCCAACTGAACTCCCGGCTCAAATTCAAATACCCTAGGCCTAGCCATGAGGCACTGTTTTGCATTTGAATGCTTAGCTTAAGTAAAGTATGCAATGGCATCCCTGGCGGCTCATTGGCCTGTCCAGAATAAAAGAGTTTGTTAAAAGGATATGCAAAATGTGATAAACTGTATTGAAGACCCATGTCTGCGCAATAACATAGCACACTATAAGAGCAATCAATTTCTCACTTTTGTGACAGAAGAAAAGGTTCTTGGCAGCTCTAAAACTATATGCTGTTCACGTATCATTTGTTTGAATTTTTGCAACATCATTCGGGAGATGGTGACAATTTCAGTGAAGCACAAATTGCTCAGAAATTCAGTTTGCTGGTAATTAAATTCTAAAAAGTAAGTGCTATGGGTCAAAAATTGGCAGGATTGTTTCTGATGACAGTTGTGAATTTTTAAATTGATTTGTTTTAAGTTCTACATATTTCAGGGGTACCATAGAATCATACGCACAAGCATCAGAATCCTATGCACGAGCCACCTACGAACCAATGAATCATGCATCCAAACCAATGAATCATGCGTCCAAACCAATGAATCATGCATACAAACCAATGAATCATGCATCCAAACCAATGAATCATGCATACAAACCAATGAATCATGCATACAAACCAATGAATCATGCATCCAAACCAATGAATCATGCATCCAAACCAATGAATCATGCATCCAAACCAATGAATGGTGCATACAAACCCAAAAATCATGCATACGAACAAACATCATATGCACAATCATCCGAATCATCCGCACGAACAACCAAACGATAAAGTGTTCAAGTTTGTGATTCGATGCTCGTGCGCATGATTTTTGTTCGTTTGCATAATTTTTGGGTTTGTATCCATGAGTCATGAGTTTGTGTGCATGATTCATAGGTTTTGTAGGTGGTTCGTGCGTAAAATGCGATGTTCATGCGTATGATTCTATGGCCACCTGACGTTATTCTTGAGGCGCAGGTTTCAAAATGAGTCGAGTGCAGACCAGAAGCAATATTATGCTACTGTTTTAGCCTAACGAAAAGAAACCAATTCTAGTTGTGAGCTATTCTCAACATTGTGGAAAAAGAAAAGTTGATTGAAGAATCAGTGACAAGTATTCTTCTACTTCGACATCACTCAGACCAACGTCACTGCTGTCCTCAAACTACATCCCAGATGCACAATGGCTTTGTTTAAGCCACAATTGTTGACTTGCTTGTACATTTCAATGAATGAAACCCAAAATGACTTTGTGAATCACAAATTGTATTGCTCTCTGTTCTTTTGTTTTGTAGATTGCTAACACATGACCAAGTTATATAAAATAATAAGTTGTATTGGCTCACTTGATGATTATGTCAAATTGTTTCTCGAATTTTTCAGGAAGAACAGAAGATACTTTACTACTTTCCAAGAGATACTGATGTAGACACAAAAATCAAGAATGTAGGACTGTGTGAAGCTCTCATTAAGTTTGCCGAGTGAGTTATGTTCTCTAGTTTTGTTAATTTACAATTATTCTTTTCAAATTATGTTGTTATATGAAGCCAGTGTTATTTTCCAATATTCTTTTGGTACAAAACTGTCAATTGGATGATCAAATTAAAGTGGTTTGTAATTGTTTACGATGAGCCGTTTCTCTTTAGCAACTCACTCCATAATCTCTCTTCGTTGTAGGACGTTTTCTGACCAGCCGTGTCAGTCACTTCATACTCAGAAACACAGGCAATTGTTCTACAACCCAGAACAGGATTTTTGGGTGGTTATGGTAAGTGGATTAGTAGTTGCAATGAAAAATCACTCTTTGGTGTCATTTTGTTGTCTTTGAAACTGTAATTACCTCAGTGTGCATAAAAATGTTTAACTGTTTTCATTTTCAGACAGTCAGCATTCCTTGTAGTCAGAAAAATAAAGAAGGTCAGGTGTACTTTGAGTACCATGACGAGGATGTGCAAGACTGTGTGTTTGAAGCTGTTTTGAAACAAAGTTATTACATGTTTAGAGTAAGTGTGTTGCTAAGCTTTTGTATGGTAGTATGAGTATGAGCATTACTGTCACTACATCACACTGTGCCTCATGTTAGTAAAGCTACGGATAAATATTCTCTTTTGAAGGGCACAACTTGCCATTTTCAAGATACATTAAGGTTTATTGTAAACCAGTACAGTTTTGCATAACATTAAAACTGATCTGGCATGTATTGCGTGACTGATCTGTTTTTATCAGATTTTTTATGCACCCACACATTTATATGTGTGGTACATTGTGTCGTCATCCTTCTCTGTCTGACCTCCACTGCTGTATCTCCAAAGACCTTCAGTGTTGTTGGTTTGTGTCTGCAATTGTTTCATCTAAACCTCTGTAGGATCTTTGTGAAAATTGACAAGTGTATGTCTATGAACGTGATAAGGAATGACAACGACTTTTGAACGTTTCTGAATACGTTGTGCCCCCTAGTGGTACTTTTATTTCCTATGTTTTCTTCTATATCTTTGAAGTTTCTAAACGGCATTTCATGAAATTTGGTAAGTAGGTCTCTATTAAAGAGATGATAATACCTCATTTTCGGATCGATTTGACTTATTGTTTACGTCATCCTTTGGCCATTTTTAATATGTTTTCAAGCTTTTTGCATCTACTTCTCTATCGGCGAAACCACTGTAAGTATCATAAAAACTGGCGTGTGTTTCTTCTGGGAAATACATGCAGATGATTATTTTCAACTGCTGTGGCATCTTTTAGTGGCAGTTTTGTTTTTTGCCTGTTGCTTGACGGATCTTAATGAAATATTCTAAAATCTGACCACTGCAGAGTGCTCTAGTGGCAAATTTGTTTTTCTTTGCCTTTGTCTAGATATCCATTACGTTGCTTGTTACATGTACGTGAAATTTGGCAAATAAGTTATTATCATGTTTATTACAGCACAAGCCTGTTTAAGACTGACTTGATCTACGTCATTCCCTCTATTGACCTTTTTTGTAAAGTTCTTTGTTGTGTGAAGAATCATGATGAAAGGTGACAGCTTTTTTCTGTTGAAGAGAACATTGCTGACTTGCTTTGCACCCAGCAGAGGCTATTTTAAGTTTAATAGCATTGCTCCCTCTAGTGGGAATATTTAGTATAATGATCATTCTTTGCTCCACATGCGATGCTTGAGGCGTGCATATAAATGCTGCTGTTGTTTAATGGTTTGCTGAATTCTGTTGTGTGTGCTATTGGAAGATTTGTCATAGTTATCTTTGTTTCTTTGTTTGAAATTTGCCCTCCTGTGCTCAATACTAAATGGTTTGGTGTCTGTTTCTTCATTTCAGTTATTTATGGGAAGTTTCCTCTGCATTGTAAATAAAGGGAATGTAAACAGCCTGATTCAAAGACTGGACCATTTTTTCTCCAGGGTAAGTGTGCAAGGGATATAGGTAGACTAGGAACAGCTCTAATTAGTTTTGAATTGTTGGTTCTGCTGGCACTTCACGACTGTTCTTTAGATATGCCAAAGTCTGACAGTAATTTTTTGTATTATTGAGTCAAGGTTAAGTCATGAGTAACTGTGATGCTGTTACCTCATTATGAATTCCTGAGTTTCAATTTTACATGTCAGATGTGAGGTGTTATTTGTTGCACTAGTGTTTTAAAACAGAAGGTCTTTACATGAAAGTAAAAAGAGTTGAACTGAAGATTTTGCATTAATTATCTTTTCTAGTATTTACTTACCATAAAGTTGAACCAGTGTGATATCTTAGACATTCACTCGGGCATCAGCTTCCTACCTCTAGACAAGAATATGTATCTGAGGACACAGTGCTTGATTAATCACCTAGAAGCTGACTTTCCTGACATCAAGTACACAGCCTTCCTCTATAATGACCAGTTGGTCTGGTGAGTCATTACTAGTACACAGTAAATTACAACGATATTTTTCAGCTTCATTTTTACGTTCAGTCCTTGTGTCCCTTGATATTTTTCAGTTGAGACTTTCAGTTTTCACTCTTCACGAAGTTTACATATCCCGTACTATATGCATAAAAATAATACACGGGTTTCTATTGTGTATTTACTAGGAGTGGTTTGGAGCAGGACGACATGCGTATCATGTATAGGTACTTAGTCACAAGTTTGTTTCCAAACTACATGGATCAAGAGTTTCATGGTTCAGTCACCAACAGGACGTCCACTGTAGGAGCACATTATGGAAAGTGAGTCCTTTATCCAAGTGCACGGGCAGTATTACATGATGGCGTGATCTTATACAATACAGTTTGTGAATATTTTGTTGTAAAACAGCGGTGGGGCGTTAAGAGCACAAGGTCTACATGGCTGTTGTAGGCAGGTGGCCTTGCCATCCTCCAGGTGTACGGGCGCTGCATCATTGCTGCCCATTTGACAAATATACCGTGAATACATTCTTATTGTCTCAATCATTTTTTAGCAAAGCAATACTGTGCCTTTTCACGTGGACTTCATTAAACCACTGAATTTGCCAGTGTCTACCATTTGGCATTAATCATGTTACCAATATGAATAAGATGGTAGACTTAGTCAAACAAGGTTAGAAGGAGACACTCTGTAAATTGCTAAATTTTTGCCAATAAGCATTGATCTGAATATAATTCTTTTGTACCACTAAGAAATGATTGCAGTAAAAATACAATTTGGAACAATCTTTAAAATTTGGCACAAATTCAACCTGAAATTGAATTTTGTATTTTAATGATTGAGACTTAAACGATTTTGATATGCATCATATTTCTCAAATACTGGACACTGCATTTTGTGTCAATAGAGTCTGAAAGTAGACTTGGCATTTCATAAAATTACCATGTGTCCTATATTGCGTAACATCAAGGATGATGATATTTTTGTGGCTGTTGATAATTTTTTAACTTGGGACATCCAATTTTGCCTGCTTCTGAAATTTGATGTATGCCCTGACTATGAGCAAAATCATATTTTTTTTCACAGTCACAAGCTGTAGACTTTTTATCATACTTCAATACTGGATAATTGCAACCAAGTTTTTGATTGTGATCAAACAGATTTGTAGGACGCTATTAGTTTGGTAGTTGTATTTTACTTCAGATTCATGACGGGCCCACCAGACTTGAAGAACACAACACACCTAGGTAAAGTCCCACGGGTTTTCGTCAACATAGACACGACACATGATGAGTGTCACCTAGTGGTTTACAGGGCACTAAGTGCTACGATATGTATGCTTGTAGACGGTAAGTGTACAATGTAGCGATGACTTGTTCTAATGATGTGCAAATTGTTTTAGGGACATGAGAAAATAAAGTGTTGGTACCAGGTATTTCTAAAAGACTGACTGTCAAGGGGCACATTAATTTTATTGTCTGGTTACAACATCAGTTGGTGTAATACTGTCGTTCATGGTTGAGATATGAATGACATAAGACTATCAATACTGATAGGTTTATCCAGTGAAATCACGTGCTAAACAGCATCTGTATAGAATGAGGTGCATTGTATCATACCTATGGAACCACCAGCCTTCTGCAGTGTGCTTTCTATTCGTGTCTTTCTCTCTCTACTTGCAACGCATGTGTTACGATTGTTTTCTGATTTACTTACATTTCACCAGTCTTGTGATTGTCAGTTTTGCTGTAAAGATAATGAATTATTAAGTCCATTGAATCATTGATTGTTATGATTGGTGTACATATTGAATATGTTGGACTGTGGATGTAACAGCACTTGTGCTTACTTTCTTATTGATGATAGGTTAACCAAAAACCAAGAATATCTAGTGAGTCATTGTCACCTACTGAACTAAATGAATGGCCATTCTATCATTCCTTTTCAGTATCAAGCACATTGACTTTTGACTTCTTTAGAGCTGTCGATGCTCCGCCTCCTTTCCGCTTCCATAGATCAGTTTCCGAACATTGACGTTTGAAAGATGACGACTCCATCCGATGCGAGCGATTCTACGAAGACAGTGATGATCGAATGTTTCCAGACGCTTGAAGTCCTCCATACGAAGAGGCCAGGTTTCTGAGCCGTAGAGCAAAACACGTCGTACCGTCGCATTGTAGACACGTCCTTTCAATTTGAGGGATATCCGACGTTGTCGCCACAGATGATGAAGGTTTGCAAAAGCTGCTCTAGCTTTCGCAATCCGATTGTCGATTTCGCATTTTCCGTGACCGGTATTGCTGATGCAACTTCCAAGATAGGTGAACTGGTCCACTGATTCTAACTGTTGATTTCCGATGCTGATAGAAACAACCGGTTCGGAGACATCCTGCACCATGAATTTACACTTCTCAGGAGCAAATTGCATACCGTAGGCCGTGACAATGCTTGAGAGTTTATCCAGAATCTGTTGAGCTTCAATAGCATTCTCGA
>NMRA01000583.1:221987-264018 GCA_002633005.1 Phoronis australis | reverse complement strand
TCTCTCCACTGGCAACCCCGCATAAATAATGAGGTTTGGCTGAAGGTCCGCCCACTTTTTATAAATTTAAAAAATTTATAGTAAAATAACGAGAGTATGTACATGGCTGTAATTTACGAAAAGAGTTAATTTTAGTGATATCTTTCGATTGGCAAAGCTCAATTTGTGATCTAAGCAGGCGAAAGTAAAGGAAATAGTGACTTTAAGAAAACGGACTCCCTGTCTCAAAGGCATACACCCGCAACGTTTATAGCATTTTTAATGAAATATACCGTCCTGCGTCTGTTTTGCTTTGACACCTGTTATACCGTTGAACTGAGTCCCTCGATCTTAGTAGGTTGAATAGTTATCAAACAGTTTCTACCTGGTGATTATAGGTTTTCGTCGAAAATAATATCAGAGATATTACCTCCTCTTTATGGCACTAAGTGATTAGGACAATATTCCAACGCAGAATGTCCGCAGTTGTTATGAAGCTAAACATATAAAAAAACGTCCGAATTAGGTGGAACGAATTCAAAACAAAGGACTTCAGATGTTACCTCCGGAGGACAGAATCTGTTGAAATGTTCAGTTCGTTCCACCTCCCTGGCGTAGAATGACCGAATCATGTTTCAAGCAACACAACTAGTAAAGAGTTCTATTAATTGTATTGTTCTATTAGTTTCTTTGAATGTAAGTTTCGCTATCGCTGTCTATGAACTCGTCGACCACTGAAGCCAGTGCTTGCCATCAATACAGAGCTAGGATCAAGGTCAAGGCAATTACACCGTGTGCGTTGTGAGTGAGCTGGGCTGACGCATTTTGATCGTACTGTTTCGCTTCATGCAATTCTGCTGGTACCCCTGAACCGGAGTCCACACTTTCTGAAACGTGTGATGCAATGACACATTATTAGACATGTACACATACGATTCTGTGACCATCAGTGTTAGACATGTACACATACGATTCTGTGACCATCAGTGTTAGACATGTACACATACGATTCTGTGACCATCAGTGTTAGACATGTACACATACGATTCTGTGACCATCAGTGTTAGACATGTACACATATGATTCTGTGACCATCAGTGTTAGACATGTACACATACGATTCTGTGACCATCAGTGTTAGACATGTACACATACGATTCTGTGACCATCAGTGTTTTCAAAATATTTGGTAAAGTTGTATGGGTCTGCTACTTGTACTTGCAATTCTATGTCATAAAGGCAACCTATTATGATATTATCACAATTGTTGTACGTTTTCAGTTTAATACATTTACATGTACCTCTGCACTCGCTGAATTTGCCGCTCCATATGCCTGAGCTAAACCTGCACGTGATCCTGAACTTTTCCTTCCCCTTGGCTTCACCATTCATGAATACAAAGCCTTTGTTACAGCTCGCGGTGCAAGATCTGGAATATAAATCGTTCTATATACATGTATATGGTTGTGTTTCGGCACTCTAGCACGTGACTAATGAGGTAATGCTAGGACCTCGCTAAAATGCAAGACTTCGCGAGATTATATGAGATATTGCGGTGTATTTTAAATGAGAACACGTGACCTTGACTCGATTTTAGCTAGGTCCTAGCGTAGGTCCTATCGTCAACTGTACGCACGCCGGCTATTGATTGTTTATCCAATCACAGTGTAAACGCACTACAAACCAGGGCTGAGTTGCATAAAGCTTCAAAAGTTATCCGCTGGATGAGTTTTATTGTTGCGTGACGTCGGGTGCATTGTTCAATAATAACAAAGTGACGCGTGATAATGCAACGTCATTGTTTCTATACGGCGTATAACTTCTATAAAACTGGGCTCAGAATAACACAGTTGCATAAAAATTATACGCCGTATAGCAACAATGACGTCGCGTCACGTTGTTACTGTTGAACAATGCACCTGACGTCTTGCAACAATCAAACTCATCCAGCGGATAACTGTTGAAGCTTTATGCAACTCAGCCCTGGTGAATAAGAATACAGTACAATTAAAGACAATGACCTGGACAACACAGCAACATAAGGCCAATGCATTTTGTTTAAATGTAATACAATTCTAATAATATAAAAACGTGTGGAGTACATTTTTAGTTGATCGTTCCAAAGTAACGGAATGCAATTACATAGAAAAATGCACGGGATGTGTTAAGCGACAGCGATACTAAACTCTTGTGAATGACTCGTTTGCTCTGAAGCTCGCCCTCCCCAAAAAGAAATAGTGCACGAAATAGAACATATGATCTACAAATTCATTTGGAATTTAATGAGTCAAATTGTTTCTGACATCTCCTTCGCCAATATTTTCCTAAAGGTGAAGTTAAAAGAAGCAGAACTATCTATGAGAACGAAGTAGCTACTGAGGACAAGGACGTGGGACATAATTAAGATGGCAATCCTGCCAACTTCAGCAGCAAACGGATACGGACAATATCGGCAAGATGGCAGCACTGTCAACTCGAACGCGACATTGACGATGTTAACACTGAAATATAAACCTTCATTCATGACGGTGATAGTGACGCCGGCAAAATCATGCAAACGACTGCACATCTTGCGCCAACATTAACTCACTGCGCCGTCGTAACATCAGCTATCACCGTGCGACAGTCAAAAGGTAGTTGGAAATTAGGACGACGTCAACGAAATAAACGCCGAAGGCGACCCCGTTGCAAACGAACAACTCCCCGCTCAGTTTCCCAGAATGGGTGACACAAATAATCACGTGATTTTTCAGGCTTATAAAGTCATACCGTAGACATAAGTGGTGGGGATTTTTTTGCCGCTTTTGCTAAAAACACGGACTTTTCAGGTTTCAATGAAGTATTAGTTCATGAAATTATGCACGTTAAGTGCGGCTGGAGGGTGACTCTCGTGTGATGATTATTTTTCTCGTCACCATATTAGAATCCCGCTCGACTAAACAAAAAGACGCTATAGGTGTTTATTCAGATGTTGCGGTGAACATTTCACAAGTGCCTTTTGGTACAGGTATTTATGTTTAGATGTCCCTCATTTTCAGTTCACGTGTCCCGCTTTTTCTTTTTCGAACATTGGCAATAAATACGGATTCTCGAGGTCATTCAAGATATCTGAAGAGGGAAAGGCGGTCGTGTTTGCGGAATAATTAATAGCGAAAAACGACATGTTCCTCCAGACTCTTCAAGATAATTTGAAAGTTTATAGCCCTACACCTTACTTAGAATCAAAATTGGTAAGTGAACCTAAAGTCCCAAGTTAAGCGTGATCCATAGTGCCTTGTTCCAAAGGCATTATCAGCTCAACGCACATGTAGCCGCCTTATTGGCTTATTGCAAAATACTATTACACCAAAGCATGATAATTGTGATTAGTGTACTCTCGGCAAAAACCGGTAACGTAACTCTGCAGTGTCTTGTTCGCCTATGAAACAAAAAAGAAGCGAGGTGTTGAGCAACCACTTCTTGAAAGGTGTATGTCTCTTGAAGCACGTTTTTATAATGAAATGTACTAAGCGAGAGGATGTTCCTATAATTTATTTAACCCTCTGTCTGCGTAAAAGTATTCAAAGGTCGGATTTTTATCTTGCATCATTTTTGGTACCAAACGAAAACTGATTGGAAGCCATTGTATATTGTGATCAGTCTATTCAACGCCATTCTGGCCCATCAGAATGTTTTGTTTGGCGATGGCGCCTTTCTCCCGTGTAAGCGTTTGCAACGGTTCCTGGTTTCATTATGTTTGCAGCGGCGCCATTTCTACCTTTTCATGAAGGCCCCGCGAAGGAACTATCCAGTGATTTAGATGACAAAAACACGAAAGCCCGCTTCCATAAAGAATTTTTTGCGGCATGTTGTACATTGGCCCTCTTTCAAACACTTTTGAAAATCACTAATCTCAAACTATAGTAATGACATTGGTACAATCGTATTAGTTGTGCAATATACATGTATATGACTTAACACGTTTGTCTATACATGTATAATAAAATAAAAAGTAATGCAAACAGCAACCGAAATTACGTGAAGAACGACGAAGCAAGAACATGTGCATGAATGTGCAAGACAACATATTTCAGTTGTTAGAATTTTCGTTAAAACATTCTTTGTATTCGGCACAACAGATTCACTGCTTCTCAATTTCACTTGTATAACTGACGGGGACAAGTTGTAGAGGAAATTCGTCGCCTGTTACGGCGTGAAAACGAACTAACATACCGGTAGTCTTCGGTTATTGAATGCTCGCAATCAACCCTGTCAACTCCATGTAACGCAGTAAATGGCTTTTTGCACTTTTCTGAAACAGAAACAATTAGCAAAATATAACGAATAAACTTATTGCAAGTCAAACTTAGAACAAATGTGCTTGTTCTTTTATATTACGTTAGTCTAGTAATAAGTTAAAACAAATCTTTCCTTTACAATTATCAGTTTGGAACACAGGAGGAGTTTTGTCAGTCAAGACGTATTTGCATTTCGTAACTTTCAGCTTTCTTTTTGTTTGCCTAATTATTTTACTTTGAAAAAGTTTGCGGTGTTTCCACGAAACCTCATTACGTATGGTGGCTGCTGAGCGAGTACCCATGATGCTTAAGTCACCTGTTACTCACTACGGCTGCCATTTCAGTTGATGATGCACCAGTAAAAACAAAAAGATTAACTTAACTTAAAAATCGAATGCGCATTGTTTGGACCTAAGATTCAACTGAACTAACTTGCGTTAAGAACCCTTTTATGAAAGTTTTTAACTGAAATGAAGCGGAAAGCGACTCTTAAGTACGCAGCAGCACTTAAGGAAAAATTTCCTGTATGCATGACTTTGTATGCTACATGCATTTAAGTATACGTACATGCATTTATGAGTAAATGAGCGTGAATGTGTGCGCGTGCGTGTGTGTTTGTTTGTGTGTGTGTGTGTGTGTGGGTAGATATTTGCGACTGTGTGTATCCATATACATGTATGTGTGTTTGTTTGTATGGATGAAAGTATTTGTTTATAGCGGGCGACCAGCGGGAGCGCCGCCCTGTGTCTTTACGTGAAATAACAGGTCAAGAGAGCACATAGGTGTAGATGAAAAATTTTGTTGTCACTAAGAAAAATGAAGGAGAGCTGGGGAAGCCGCCATTACAATAAATATTGCATCGTTAACAAAAACATTACATGTAGTTCCAGCATTCCTCAAGCAGGGGTGGTGAAAATAAATCATCTCTTTTGACAGTGGGCCTGCCTGCAGGAGAACTCAAAGCAATGCATCGACCTTTCTGTCACAGTTTGTCGCAAAATTCAAATCTAACCTTTGTACGGCTGTAACCCTTTAGTAACTTTCCTGAGCGGACTGCAAAGGTGGCGATCAGATAGTTGATAATACTTCTTTCGACTTTTTCTTTCGAATTTTCAGTCACACCATCATTGTGGTCGGCAGTTACCGAAAACATTCGTATGCATTGGTTTGCGTTAAAAACAATCTAATTAGACTTTGTTCGAGCCGTCTTTTGCATGTTCAGCACGAGGAAATAGCCAACCCCCTGTTTTCATAGCTCAAGCCGGTGTTTACGTGTACAGTAAAGCAACAAAATAGCATAACACAACGTCAAGTTTTCTGCCAGTTAACAACGATAAGACCTCCGATGCACTTTGATTTGATATTCGTTGTTCTATATTGATTTAAGTAGACATTCGCTATGAAAATGGACTCCGCGTTCAACACATCGCGTGAGACAAACTTACACGTTGTCGGTCGAATTGTAGCCCATGACTCATGAAACCATGCCGTGTTGAGACAACCTAGTATAGCCTAACGCAATAATCCAAATATCCAGTGCGGATAGGAACCGAAGTCGAAAATAACTCGCCCGTCCGACTAAAACTGAACTAATGCTGTGCGTTCTTGACAAAAAAGTATCCAAAAGTATCATTGACCATAGTAACAAAATACATGTACTATAGCACTCCGCATACAAGCTGCTTACGTATTGGCTAGGTTACAAATTGGCAACAGATCGGTCAAGACGTCATCAAAAGGCTATATAAATGTACTAGCGACGCCAGTAGGGAAAGGGTCCCTCTAAATTAACCAAAGTTCATTCTGGAGGTCGGTGTTTTGTTCATTTTAGATACATGTAATTCGCGTAGGCTATCTTAAAAGAGCAATCACAAAAGCGAGAAAACATTAATCGCGAATTTCTCAACCTGCACCAAAGAGCACTAAACAAAACTGAAAAAAATCTTCACACAACATGTAATGAATGGTAAACACACAAAAAACCAATTCACCGTCGAAACGTCGAATAGCTGTTATCGGGATCAAATGAAATTGGATAATTTTTCAGATCCCATTCTCTCACGCAAAGTCGATTTATTTCAGTTTGAATCTTCACGGCAAAAACCTTGTGCCGATCATATTCCCCAGTTGTGCTTTAGTGACCAAATTCAATTGTTACTAACCATTTAGTAACAGCATATTCGTCATACTGAACTTGTTCATTCACCGTGAAAATGATCAGACAGAGTTGTTAACACTAATTATTGGCTTTCGTCCGCAACCAAGGCTCTGCCTTAGTGAAATAAATAAGTTGACGGACAAGTGGATGGATGAATGAACGGGAAAAGGGTGTTAACATTACCAGTACACTCGGAATCCGGCTTACTACTCCATGTTCCTTCATCAAATCTGCATTCCGTCACCAACATCTTTTGCAAGTTGGGAAACAAGAAAGTAGGGTCATCCAAGGTGCATGATGCAGCGCATCGTCTGAAAAAATATGTTGAGATTTTTAACATATTTATCTCGATAAAAATTTTTGCAGATTTTAAACTGTTTTCAACATGGTCCTAACTTAGGCGAGAAATGGTTTCACGTCTTGTAATTTATTCGAAGGATGACGCTGCCGCCGTTTTTCAAATGCTTTATGGACAGATATCCACTGGTAAATCCGGTAGCATCACAGAACACTTGGTCATTCTTCAACATTCTGACAGGAAACATCACTTGTCACTTGATCACACTAAAACTACACTCTTTCGCAGTGCTACAAAATAGTAGAAATGGTAGAATGTTGTTTGACAATGGCTTCTCATAGGTTAAAGTAATGAAGCCGACGTCATAACATTCAGTCCTTCCCGTTGGTTGAAATCTGTGAAACCCCTCCCAGTTTACTGTTACGTAGTATGTTGACCACCTTTGACTTGAGAAGTTGCAAATTATTAAAACGAGCAGTGATCGAAGTAAACAATATCAAAGGAACCCCGATCTAGTGACTTAAAAAGAGGACTGTAGAAAAATAATGCAGCAGTTAACCGGTTCTAACATGCAAATCAGTCACACAATTGCCCGAGTTGCGCGCCAAACAAAACCTGATTGATATCTACTGTCAAAAGACAGAAATCCTGACAGCAATCGCTGATTGGCTGGTATGTCAGTGACGTGGCTGGTGGGGCCGCGACTGGTTATCACGTACCGCTGTCATATTGTGAAGAGCTTACATCGTATTTTATCATTGTATCAGCCGTTCGTATTTTTTACTGTTTGCCACAGTGCTGTAAGAGGTTCGCCATGGCTTTTTGTAGGGATCCTGCAAAAGGTGCCTTCTAAGGGTATGGACATGGCATACCATCGGTTGCCCTAGCCTTAGCCCAAAGCTGTATGTTAAATATAAAGGTTTGCGCCGATCTGTGTAAAAATGAACAAATAAAACCTGATTCAAAATTGGTGTCATAAAACTATTCTCTTCTTTGAGTAAAGTAACATATTTACCGGTGTTGGAAAAAACTGTGTTCAGTCGTTATATCGGCTTTTGCTAAAATTGTAATGCGTTCTTTTGGGTCGACCTTTAGCGATTACGCCACCTGACCTTGACCAATTTCTTTTCCCCCGAGTATTTTCTCTACTGGTCTTCGTTGCCGGCACAAGCTTGAGTACATGTCACAACAAAATTATCGGAACTTCCTTCCGGCGGGGGTGCACTCCATGCAAAATCTGGGAGTCAACAGTCATTCACCTTTATTACCCGTTACAGCCGTTAAAGTGAAAACAAATCTAAAAAAGTCGTTTTATTGCATAATTCTCCGTAATTTTGAAAACAGAACACTCGTGACACGCGCACGCGTCATTTCCCAATTTTTGGGACATCTCTCGGGATATGGTAGCAGCTTCTGCAGCAGCAAAAATTGTTCTAAAAATATATTGGCTGGCATTAAAGTACTAAAAACTTATAACGAAATGAAACCAGTTCCCACAGTTTGTTGTGATACTGTATGTACGCAACCTCGTGAAAGAATAACAGTTCATTAAAAAATCGGCGAAAAAAAGAAACTGGCCAATAGGTGACACTATATTTCATTACACCGAAAGTTGAATATGCATAAAGTCGCACCACAACTCTAGCAACAGAAAAACGGCAGAACACCAGTGTTTCCAACACCGGCAAACAATCAAAATTTACTCAAGGAAGAATGTAGCTTTTAATGACACTAATCTAATTTTGTGCCACGTTTTATTTGACCAAACTTTTACCCGGATCAGAACAAAGCTTCATATTTAGTGCACAGCTTTGTACCAAGGCATTTGAACACAACAATCAGCCCCTGCAGTGGGCAAGTTTTTCCATAGAAAGCTGAAATCCCCCAATTGGCAATCCATTATTGACCATGCTCAGCGCATAAAAGGACCCGCGGTGAAAATCCAACTTGCGGAGCCACACAACATTTTATAACTTACATGGAATCTTGTGTTTCCGTGCAGGATAATTCGACGTTTCGTGGAGCATTTTCTGGTACCACGCACTGTTCTAAAATTAATAAATCAGTTTCATGTTAAACAAAATAAACCTTGATTTAGACAATCAGATGTAAACTGCAACTGAGCAAAATTTAGGTTTACAGACTGAAACAAATGCTGATCAACATTCAATTTTTTGTCTCTTGCAATTGTCTCGAAAAACTTGACATCATACTACCTGTACATATACATGTACTTTTTACCGAGTATCATCCATATTGTTTCAAAAGTGTTACCGTAGATTGTAAATTACTTTTTACTTCAATATGAGCGTGACCTGGTGCACGATTGCTACATGTAAATAGAGACTCAACTATGAATGTTATCACCAAGCGGGCTAGTAAAGAGAGCAGAGTATCTTTGTTGGAGGGCAAAAGGATGCCACCTTGCAGAGCATTTGTGGATGATTTGTCGATTAGCCTACAACAGGGTTTGCTGTAGGTGCCGCTTGGTTCGTCAAGACATTGGGCGAGCTAGCTAATTGGACACGCATGAGTTTCAATGTGGAGAAGTCTCGTAGCCTTTTGATTGGGAAGGGAAAGTGAACCCACGATCAGAGGCCATTCCATCCGTGAGCAGTAAAACACTTAAATACGTAGGAAAGTCCTACATCGGGTCTTTGAAAGATGTGGGGCGTGTCAAGGCAGCCACCAAAGAGCTGAATGACAATTTGATCAAGATTGAGAAGAGCGGTCTCCCGGGAAGACTTCAAGTATGGTGTTACCAGTTTGGATTTTTCGGTAAAGTTATGTGGCCACTGACAATGTACGATTTCTCAATTTCAACTGCAGAGAAAACAGAAAGGATGGTGAGCAGATGGTTAAGAAAGTGGTTGGGTGTCCCACCAAGCGTTGCAAAACTCGGTTTATACATCAAAGGAGGTGCAGTTTCTCTGCCAGTGACATCGATTGTGGATGAGTTCAAGGTGGTAAAGTGCAGAACATTACTGACCAGAGAGAGTGAATTATCGGTAGACTCTGGAAGATAGTGGAAGGCGGCTGTAGCAGTGGAGGAGGCGGAGAGCGGTTACGGCATACAGAGATCGTGGGCACCGTCTGCCATGGAAGACATGGATTGGGAATTGTTCCGGGAAAGAGGTGGAAGTCGTCAACAGGCAAAGAGAGGCTCAAAATGGTTACAGACGGAGTTAGATCCCAGTAGAATGAGAGAAGGGTATGCTGAAGCAGTCGGACTGATGAAACAGGGTGCATGGACTTCATGGGAAGGAGTGTGCAGCAGAAGGATAACTGTTAAAGATATTCTGTATCCAGACCAGTTCAAATTTAGTTTTCTACTTGGCTCTACATATGACACTCTCCCAACTCCTGTCAATCTTCGAACGTGGGGCAAAACTGAGGACGACAGCTGCAGGGGCTGTGAAAAGCGGTCTACCTAAGAACACGTTCTGTCCAGCTGCAGAGAAGCTCTCACTTCAGGAAAGTACACTTGGCGCCATGACAAGATTCTGAAGTGTATTGTCCATGTTTTAGATCTGGAGAGAAGGAAGGAGACCAACTCTGGTAAGGCACTCATTAGATTCTACAAAGGCGGAATATCCACTAAGAAGTGCGATTCAGGTGTTCTTGGCATGGCTGCCGACTGGAAGATTGTGACAGATATGGTCACTAGGGGTCATGTCCGAGCCATGTTGCAGTAACCCAGTTAAGACCAGATATAGTGTTGTGCTCAGACAGCAAGAAGATCGTGATTTTGATTACAAAGCTGTGTAGCAGATACCACCATGTTTACAAGTAAGTACGTTGCTTGGAAAAATGCATCCTACATAACCTTGTTCCTACCAACCGAGCTCACCCGTCAGATGTCGGCTGTTAGTCTCAATTTCATAGTAATGCAATACAATATAATTAATGTATTGATATTTAGTGCTGTTAGTCTACACTAGTTAACAATCGAGAAATGCTGTGTGGCGAAACGATTTTACGCATAACCGGTGCTGGTTTACACGAAAATACTTAACAGACGGTGTGAGTTAGAACTTTTGGACGAGTGTTCGCAATGTTTGGATGAAGCAACTGCGCCAGGGGAGCTGACGACAACGGGGACGAAGATTAAGATTACATACGCGGTTGACAACGTTCTGATAAAGGCATGCTACTGTTCTGTGCGACTGATTCGCTATCGGCCAACGGAGAATCAGATGGTCCCAGTAGGAGTCCACTGCTGACAGTGGAGGGTACTGTAGATCTCAGATTGTTTTATACATCTGACGGTAGATGAAGACCACGCATTCACTCATTTTAGAAATTAACTAGGTCAGTATACTTTATACATTACTTACCTGAGATCATACCTATACTTTAGCAAAAACAGCAAATAATGAATTTCAAAGCTGTTGACAACAAAACGATGAAAGCAACCAAACTTCAGCCACTAGAAGTGTTTACACTTCATGTGAACTTACTTGGTACTTTCGGAGGGCCTGTAGTTGAAATGAAAGCCATGAGTGTCTAGCATGTACAAGTGTGTGTGAACTAAATATTATATCAAACAACATTTTAAATAAATTCATTATGGAAATTAAATTTTAACACGGTAACGTTATTATTGCTATGGGTACGGGCTCACGAGTTCTGTCAGTGCATCACCTTAAACATAGCAGTCATTGATGAAATAAACATAAAACAGCCATGTACACTCGGTAACCACTGAACCAGTTTCCAAAAGTAACGTAGACAACCCGACAAGGATCTAGTTTATTGTTTAAGTACGGTGGAAGGCGCAAAAACTCCGCTGTTGCACAAATCACAATATAGACTGGTTGAAAAACGCATGCTGGAAGTTTACTAAGTTGCAATGTCTAATGGATAATAGGACCGGTGTATACTCTGGCAAATACACATACACGATCGCATACAAGTATACATGTATGGATACGATTTGTAGTTTTACATAACCATGTGGCACATATCAGTAAACATTAAGGATACAAGCTTGATGTTGTTGCTGTACCTTTTTGTATTGGTATTGGTAATGTCGATGGTGGCTTCACTATTCCCCCAAGGCCTGTAAACAAAATATGACGGTTGATCTTACACGTAAACACACGAATGTGGAGTGAACAGACGCCAACAATATAACTACAAAATATTGAAATTAGCCCAAAATATTGTAGTAAAATTGAGCAAATTTTTGTAAAAATCAGATGTTACAAGCGTTGAAAAGAAGATTAATCTCTACCGTATAGTAGCTCCGTTTTCTAGCTAATTCAAAACTCAGATCATCTCTCGTACAGTAAAAATGTAAGGATACACACTCTTCGTTGACGTCAAATGAAGGTTTAACTTCATGAGAAATTTGACTGACATTATGAAAGTCATTTTAGTGGGATACGCATTCTACCAATCCTGTCTACTCATACATTTACCACTACTTAACCGTATACACTCAAAACACCCAAGACGTGCATGTATTTCAGGCTTACAGAACGAAAACACTGGATTATAATTTATGATTTAACATTGCAGCATCGACGACATTTGCATGGTCCTAGGCAAGTTGAACACTAGAAAAGTTAATGCAAAAGACAAAATGCAGAGAACACGGCAGCCAGCAAGAATGCCTTCCACAAAGGCACTGACTCACGAATATCCAATGCCGTTACCGAAACACGATGCTGTAAATGTGTGGTTCAATGAGAATCCGTGCTTATAGCTTTAAATAAAGTGAAGTACATCTAGGAAAAACTAAGCTGAAGCCCCCCCTCTTCTTATGTTATCGCTAACGGCCGAAAAAATCTTCTTAACAGCTAAGGACACAAAGGGCTTTCAGGTAGACTAGAACATGTTGTTTGGTCACATTTATTTTTTGTATTGGAGAAATTCCAAACACACTCAGCCGTGTTCGTCTATTGTCAAACTACCTGGACGATAGCACGGATTTCGCGGCTGATAATTTTTTTTTTTAATCCCGTGTACTGCAATTTAAAGGTCATGCCCATGGGAAAATCTAGTAATCTACAAGTGGTCACACATAATCACACATTCATATTTACGTGTAACAATTCACTAATTTGCATTTAGAAATCCGTATCTCGTTACGGTTTATATGTTTTTATCTATCCATTTATGCATACATCCTGAAAATAAAATTTGTTCTAACTGGCCGCCCTTACAATGAAGTTTGTTTTACTCTCCTTGTCCAACGCTTGGCACGCGATGAGATGGTTAGGTCATTAGGTAAAATATATTACACTTGTTATCGTCGGTCGCCTAAATTCAAAAAGTATCTTGAAAAATTTCAAATGCCATTATTTGATTCCCTTCCATGTTTTATGATCTGTTGCGCTTTTTTTCGTAACGAATGCGATACGGCAATGAACAAATTTGGACGCCTGTCAGGAAGGGAGTATTTTCAGGATGACATGATTAATTTACAAACCGAATGGATACCGGACAACTTTCTTATATTTCAAAAATAATTCAACCGATTGACGCGATGCATAAGCCCTTCAAAGGAGCCCGATGGTGTCTAGTTTAATGAGCAGATTGTAGCCCTAAAACTTGAAATCATGCATGTCCTGAGGTCACGCAAGCGTTAGTTTGGGTTTCTTAAAATTCAAGAAATCTGTAATATATTTACTGACGTTAATCCCTTTTTACAAGTGCGGACATTCTACCCTTCGGAGAGGAGATTGTTGGAAAATAGGCCTAGAGGTATTCTCAACAATTGGACTACAGGCTCTTCGGACCAAAAGCCCTTTAGACTACCGATCCTTCGGAAAAACGAACATATTAAGTGATAAACTAACAATCAAAATAACAGAAAGATAAGCTTTACGCTTTTCATTCCGAAGGGTCACAGTCCAAATAGTGTTTGAGACTATTGGCCCTTTGGACCAATGACCGTTTTGACTATAGACCGAGACTTCACTGGGAGATAAAACTAATCATAAAATGTAAACCAAATTATCAGAAGGTTCCTATCGAACAAATGCATATGCTTACTTGTCTAATTCCGTAGACTTGAAGTTAGGAGTCAAACCAGAACCAAATCTATCCAATGTATATCAAGATATACCGTCAGAGGCCCTAAAGTCGTGAGTGCCCTAAAGTCGTGAACGATCTTATTTCCTCTTCTGCGCGGTCCTGCGACATCTGGCGTTGAAGTTTCCAGCGTTCGTCTGCTTACGAACGTCAAACGAATACCCGGACGTGTTCGTATTCACAATATGATAACAAACAGTGAGTGAGTGGCTTCTTTTTTCAAATGTATCTTAAAAACAGCATATTTCACTAATTCACTTTTTTGGGCATTTTTGGGATATATTTTCGAAACTATTTATCGTTCAGATTTACTCAAACACGCGCTCCAGGGGTAGCTTGAATAATGTATCAAAATGTCCCAGGGTTGATCAAGTTTTGTAAGGCCAAAACAATAAAATACAGAGCGATAATTGATGCTGGGTTCTTAGCGTTTTACGTGAACAACCTCATTGAAAACGTCTGTGCACATCAAAGTTGGGTGCAAAACTTATGACAATTTATTTCAATTGAAACTGAATTAATAAACAATGCAATACATTTTTATGTCATCTAGAGTAACTGTACGCACTGTAGTTGACTTGGGAGGTCTTACTTCGTGTATTTCCGTCTAACCGAAACGGTCACGATTTTAGGGCCTCATTCAAAATGGCCGCCGATATCAGCGACAGTTTTAAAAATCTGCTTACGGATACAAACAAGGATTAAGATTGTCAAAACACGTATATTTGTGAAGGCTGATATTAGTCCATGACATCACATGAGCAGTTGCTAACGGACATTGGGTAGTATGACAATCGGCACTTATTATGCTTATATTCACGACTTTAGGTCCCCGGTGTATACTGTTCACTAAATATATACAATTTGTGACGAAGTCATCCGCCTTTGTTATGTACGTTGTCATCGATCGCTATCACTATCACTATGTTCATCTTAGCCAGCAGCAGCAGCAGAAGCAGCAGCACTAGCAGCAGCATCAGCAGAAGCAGCAGCAGCAGTACAGCAGCAACATCAACAGCAACAACACTACCACCATTAACTACAGCCAACTAGAGGCTGCAGCAGAAGATACACCACCTGCTGCAGCACAACCATCACCAGTTACTCATTTGTTACTTACTCCCACGTGGCGTTGGAACTGCAATGGAATAAGTTACTGTTTTAGTGTACACAGTTCAGTGAAAGTGTGCCCTTAACAACGCCCTCATTAAGGCGCGGAAACGATTCCGCTACAAATTCCCAAAACCTTGTCCCGAACCGCCACCCACAAAATCCGTGATAAATGTCCCCATAACGGGTAACCAATCTCCAGTCACCTGACCAGATTCAATAGTTGTGGCTGTTCCAGTACCGGTTTCTTTGCACGGTCATGGAATCTGGTGCATACGAATGGAGTTTGGTTACCATGTACGGAGCATTTTGGCGGGGTGTCTGCTGGCCCGGTTCTGAGTTGCATGGTTGGGTGAGTCCAAAAAGATTTATATACCGTGCAGGACTCAAACTGGCTTCTACTCTAAGTTGGCAATATGGTCATGGCTGTATTTCAGTGTTTGACATATGATTTCAACAGACCAGTGGGCTACAGACCCCTTTGATAACACCGAGGATCCCTGATATGATCTCAGCCAAAACATGTAGCTGCTTTGTCTCGTGATATGACCATAAGTTTATGATAGTACATGTGCAATGCACTTTAGGCACATCACATCAAAATATAATTAAAAACAAAAGTTCATTAAACTTGATCCATGTATTCTTAAGAGCTACTCATGGAAAAAATCTTAAAACAACTTCTCTGTGAGCCAGACACGGGCTAGTCTGCACTCAATGTGATGCCAGCTGCCATGAAGCTCAAGGTTGCCGGTTTATAGACGTTAAATGTGAGAAAGAAGGCCATCTACCCAAGCCCTGTTAGTCAGTGAAACCAATACAAGCGGCCAGTAGGCCGAAATAGCGACAGACTCTAAAGACCCCGAAAGGAATGACCGAAAGGAATGACTGAAAGGACATGGCAGACATCGATGCAGCGCCGGCGTTTCAACGTGTCGCGGGGAAAATTCTCGTGCATAGGAATTGCTGGAGTAGATCGAAGTATCAATGGATGATATCTCAGTTGAGGGGAAATTCTGGCGTGAACGATGGCAACATTTGAAAGACTGTGATTGCAACGAGAAAAGTGTTGATTTCATAATGAAATCGTAATGGATATCATGGATGCTATCTACTCTAAAAAGTAGACTCGATCAAAGGAGTTGTGGACCGTGGGTCGAAGTTGTAGTGGGAACTTTAGAACGATCCTTAGTTTTTATACTAAACTGACAGTGTTGAAGGAACGGGTCTTTTTCGTATCAAGTAGAACACTCGTCGTTGTCATAATGTTCTAATTGCATATGAAGCTGCGTGTGTGTCATGTACATGAGGAAATTTACTATTAACAGAAGTCAAACAATGCCCGTGAGCCACCTGCTGTGAAAAAATATCTCCTGGTATATCCAGGTGGTGAAAAGTCGTTGATCAACCTCCATAATAAGCGCTTTATGAAAGTCTCACATTAAATAGCCAAAGTTTAAATGGTGTGGAAAAGATTCCCGCTCATTGAGAAATTCGTACAATCTCGGCACCTGTAAGCGATTCACGCACCCTGGAGATTACATCTGCTGATGTGAGGAGCAGGTTGGCAATCGGTTCTGCGATGCCTGCAAGCTCATCCGCCTTGACGTTGAATGAGATGCCACAGTGTCCTGGTATATAAACACTGGTGAAGAGACCACTAATAGAGTTGAACAGAGGGATCCAGGAATCCCTAACATTGCGTGCGATACTGGAAGAAGGAGAGCCAGAGACTATCCTGGTGCCTACCCTCTGACGTCACCACAGAAACAGAAACAGAAACAGAATAACGTGAGAAAAGTTTTCAGTAATTGCCAGTGTCTTTTATCGCAGTGAAAGAAGGGCAACAAAGCGCCTCATAGAGCGAGGATGGCAATACGGAGATGCAGCAAAAACTCGTATCAGGGGAAAAGATCGAAGAGTGTGTAATCAGCATGAAGTTGGTTGCATCTCCAATTTTACATTGCGTGCGATACTGGAAGGAGCAGAGCCAGACTATCCCGGTGCCTACCCTCTGACGTCACCACAGAAACAGAAACAGAAGAAATTCGTGACTATCTTAAGAGTTTATCAGTTTCTATACTGTCGTCAGCATCTTATAATTGATGAACTTGAACAGCTTTCACATCAGTCTAAAATCTCTGCCGGGACAAGTTGTAGTACAGTGCAACGAAACTAAACTTCGCCAGAAATGTTTTGAATGCATTTCAACTTACTTTTATCTGGGCCCGGTCGAATGGGTGCAGTGGTAGCTGGAAATGAAATTCCTGCGTGACTGACATGTGCGTGAAAATGAAGTATAAAATTAATTAAAGTTACTTTAGATCAATAAATTGATTTTAAACAATTCCACATTGGAGACGCTGTTGTTGCTATGGCGACGTGACACGCTGTGATATTTACCTAGCGAGTTACATGGAATGCTATCAGACATTGCGACACAAAGATGTAAGCGAATTAAAGTAGTATGTGACAAAAGAAAACTAACACTTGAGAATCAATACTGGGGAGATATTTCAATAAACCAGGCTCAAATATTGGACACTGATCATTTAGAACCAGATTCTGGTGGTCTCTAGATGACGAGGAACTAATATGCGCATCATATTTATTCATACACTGTAAAAAGGTCTTTTCTCCGGAACTCAAAAATATTCCCTTATGCAACCTTCTGCACAGAAAACCTTATCATACCACCAGGTGTCGATGTCTAAAGTAACACGTGATTAGCACCAAGGTTTTTTCAAAGTTTCGCATTTAAAAGCAAATGAGGATAAGGGAGGAATTGCAAGGCAACAAGTCAACAGGTTACTGCTGTTGCGCTAAAGACGAAAATTGGAGAAGTGGGCTAGCATTAAATGCTACGATGTACTCAAAGATTTTGACAAAATGACGCCGAATGCAAACCAACGAAGAATTGCAGGCATGTTCTATACGGGTTCACCGCTGGATGAAAATGCAAATAGCGGAGCTTCAAGCGAACACTAAAAGTTTAATGTTGGAATAGATAAATACTTTTGAATGACTTCCGTTTAAAGGATGCCAAACCTGGTTTTGTCCTATTAACAGATACTAAAAACGACTTTTCCATCCAGTTCACTGAAACAAAATAGCGCTCTGTAACCTTCGTCAACCCTCAAAAGTTTGGAGGAAATTTTGAAAACTCCCTTTCAAATACTGCTAAATGTGCAAGTGTGACTTATACGTTTAGCTAATTACTGGACAGCTGTGGGAAAATACCACCAAGGATTATGCATTTAACCTAATGATTGAAACCAATGATGAATTAGCAGTTGCCAGAACGAGGATTGGTTGAAATCGTCAAAACAGGGTTTACTATTCTTTTACGTTATATTCTCCTTTCATTTCTGCAGATTAATTTGTTTCTGTGGTCGTAATGTAGACGTGTGGCTCAATATTTGGTGTTCAATACGAGTTTGATTTATGTAACTTACACTAACAATTACACTGCCAATATACAGCAACTTGTTTGGATTCAATCAAGTTTGGTTCACAAACTACGCAAGTCCGAGCATATACACAGACAAAGTACACAGGAGCGCAATGTTTTGATGAATGCAGATTGACAGATCCCCTATTGCCGACACAAATTAGTGTTCAATGCGTACATGTACGTACTGCATAATTGGAGGAGGCGTTGCAAATGTCCCCGCTCATTTAAGACTTTTGATCCTAATACCGATAGCTTCATAAGAGTAAATGAAATTGACCATTCTAAACTTAATAACTTGTCAACAACAACAGTTTCAACATCAAATTGGCACTGATAAACAGGTAGTCCCTATTTGTATCAAGTGCAAAATATACTTCGATTAAAATGTTTAATTGCACATGAGCTTAATTTTACTGGGCCGCGGCGGGGAGGGTGTAACTGAAAATGAAAACCATGGGCATGATTTTTGAAAGGGAAAACGGTAGTTTGAATTGCAAAACACTCACACGCCTTGCAAAGATACAGCGGTGTTTTGAAAACCTACTACAGAAGCTTTCAAACAGAGAGACAGAAATGTTTTGAAAGCATTTCAACTTACTTTTACTTGAGCTTGGTAGAATAGGCGTAGCTGAAAAAGAAAGTCCTGCGTGACTGACATGAAAATAAGGTAGTTTCCGAACAATTATTTGATTTTTTAACAATTACACATTGGATATCAAAAGCGTTGAACCTGACGAAGGAAATACGTCAATGTAATAACGTCTTCCGTATTCACCTCCCGCACTACTTCAACAGTGACCTCTGGCATGGAAAGTACGAAAGGTAAATGAATGTGGACTCGACTTCGTTAGCCGGTGAGATCATCAACTTTCCGAAAATAGTTTAAAGTAATACAATTGCAGCAGTGTAAATAACACTCAACATGCATTCATGTACCAAACCGTAACATCTGGAACAGGACTGTTAATTATATGACAGTTCTGTCTCAGTTTTCAATTGTTAAATATTATAGCGTCTGCAACTTAGGCGGCGATTCCTCGGTAACTAGAGTATCAAATATTGTTGTTATTGAAATATTCTCAGATGTTACAACTTCAAAGTACAGTTACAGTTGTTTTCATCTTTGATACATGTATCTCTTTTCAAGTAATAAATAGTTACATTTCGAGCTTTTTTTCTTTTACTAGTTAAAACTTCCACCCTAACAAGCAAGTACATACATAAAGTACGTGATCCGCCACGTGAACAGTCTGAGTGAAGTATTTAAAAAATCTGCCGAAAAAATGAAAGAAGCTTAGGAATTCAAAGCGTATGGGATTCGACCACGGTCGATACGCGGAATAATGTTTAGTGGGATATTACTTCATCTACGCCACTCTCGGTTGTGTTCACATCTATAACACGTTCACGTTATTTTACCTACGTCAACATGACACGCAGTGATATTTACCAGAGCGAGTTCTAGAGAATGCTATCAGACAGTGTGTCATACAGAAGTAGGCGAAGTAAAACAGTACTGTATGTGACAAAAGAAAGATAAACCTCAGGAAGTAATACTCGGGAACTTCCAGCTTGAAAAAGGTGAACAGACAGTGCGAAATCGTCAAAACAGGATTTCGTGTTCTTTTAAAATACGTTATATTCGCCTTTCATTTCTGCAGATGAATTTGTTTCGGCGATCGTAATGTAGACGTGTGCAGCTCAATATTTGGTGTTCAATGAGAGTTTGATTTGTGTAACGCTAAACCCTACACTGCCAATATACTACCACCTTTCTGGATTCAATCAAGTTTGGTTCACAGACTACGAAAGTCGGTGCATATACACGCACACCTGTAATACCTGTAATACCTGTCACGGACAGGATCATTGGGGATTTGCTGGTGCATTAATCCCCTCCCCAGACCTTCCCCGTGACAGCAGAAGGCGCAGAAATCCAGGGCTGACGTTGCCTGTAAGCATTTGATTAGACAGCACTCGGGCACGGCTCTTCTTGTGACTCTTCGCAGTATGGCCATAAATAATACCGGCTTCGAGCAGGCGGCTGCCATCATTGAACTCAGCCAGGTGGGATGCAGTCTGCTCGAGGTTGCGTTTGCGGGCCAGCAGCTTAACGTCAGCCGAATATAAGTAGAGGGGATGGTTGGTGGTGCATGAGCCAGCGAGGTACACTGTAATCTGCACGCTCATTTATCGAGACACCGGCGTGGCCAGGTACGAAAGACCAGATCACTACATGATGAGGGTGGCGTGATCGGAAGACACCCCAGTTGGCTGGGGGGTTTCTAGATTGAACTTTCATCAACACTGCCATGGAATCGGTGGCAAAGATAATGGTGTGATTCTCCAGGTCTAGGAGTGACAGCTTGGTTAGGGCACGTTGTATAGCCTCAAACTCCATCCGCGCACTGCTTGTGTATACATGGTGGCAGCCACGACCTTCCGCAATGACGTTGTTAGCACAGCGTATTTGATAACCCCATCCCGCACGATTAGTTTCACCATCGAAAGATCCATCAGTTGCTACCATGATGGCATTAATACCGCCAAGATCACGCCATTGCTGACGGCACAATGCTTGGGCTACTCCAGGAGGCCATTCCCGCGCTTCCCTGTTGAAAGCAATGATGACATTCGGTTCCTCACCAAGTTCTTGTACTGGCAGCCAAGCAGCATCTTGCGCGATCATGTGCTCGCCGATGAGACCCATGGTTGCGTTAACAGCAGCGACAGTCCACGAGCACCTGCTAAGTCTTTGGTGGGAGGCATTGCGAAAAGGTCTAGGACGAAGTCCATAAGTTTCTGTTGCAGGGACGGGGTTCACACACCTGTCAAGTGCAGTATTCACTTGACTGTGTAATGGATGGAAGGGGCACAGTACACGTGAGCGCAGGCAAATGCACCAAGTATTGATGAATGCAGGGTGCCTGATCCGCTGTTGGCAACACAAATTAGTGTCCAATGCCTACGTGTAATTGGAGGAGGCGTGGCAAATATTCCCGCTCATATTAGACTTTGTTCATATTAGAGTAAATAAAAATGACCATTCTAAACCCAATAACTTATCAACCACTAACTCAAATAACTTAACATCAAATTGGCATTGATAAACGGATAGCTCCTATTCGTATCAAGTACAAAAATATTCTTTGATTAAAATGTTTACTTGGACATGAACTTACTTGTACTGGGTCGCGGCGGGATGGGTACAGCTGAAAATGAAAACCATGGGCATTATTTCAAAATGATAGATGGCAGTTTGAATTGCAAAGCACTCACATACCTTTCAAATATACAGCGGTGTTTTAAAAACTTCTACCGAAGCCTTCAAGCAGAGGGTCAGAAATGTTTTGGAAGCATTTCGATTTACTTGTACTTGAGTTTTGTAGAATGGGTGAAGCTGCAAATGAAATTCCTGCGGGACTGAAATGAGCGTTAAAATGAAGTATAAAATTAAATAGTGTTCCAGACAATTATTTGATTTTAAACAATTACGCAGTGGATATCGAAATTTACCCCGTACGCGTTGAATCAGTCGAATGCAATGCGGCCATGTAATATTGGTTTCTATATTCACTTCCCGCACTTGTTCAACAGTGACCTCTGACATGGAAAGTTCAAAAAGGAGGTCAATGTCGACTCGACGTCGTTAGCCGGTTCGATCATCAAACTTTCCGATTATAGTTTAAAGTAATACAGTTGAAACAGTGTAACTAACATCGACATGCAATCAGGTCCCAATTGCATCATCTGGAACGGGACCGTATAACACTTTTGTCTCCAGTTTTCAATTGCTTAATATTATATCGTCAGCAACTCAGGCGTAGAATCCTCGGTAACTACAATATCAACTAGAAAGGTTATTGTCACGGCGTGACAATAAAGGACTCTGCGCGTGCGTATTACTGGAATTATTATGGGAAGTTACTGACAACAACCCGCTTACCAATATGAAAAGGAATTCTTTAAAATCGTAGGAGAAATTACATATAAATTTTTTGATGAAATTTCCACTAATTGACCTCTTCCGGTGCATTATGAGCCCCGATGAGGGAGTAATTGTTAACTCGATTAAAAGCGTGGTTAATGCTAATAATCACAGATGTTTTACTTTAAGTACTTCAGAATACAAGATGAATGAAGTGGTCAAATTTTCAGAAGAAAAATGCACCTAATGACCCCATGGGTGCACCAAATGACCTGAAAATTTAGAATTCTAACTAAATCGCACTTAGTAAACGGATACGTAATTTTGAAGTCTCTAGCTCAAAATTTTAGTTTGCACTCAATGACCTTTGACCTATTTTTTCTGATTGGTTAGGCCTATTGCGAAGTAAAGTAGGGTATTCAATTGGCATCTTGAATAACACCAGTGTGCTGAAATTGAAAAGAATTCCTTGAAAATGTTTCGTGGGATATTAATTCATCTACGCCACTCTCGGTACGTTTTGTGTATACATCTATAACACGTTCACGCTATTTTACCTACGTCAATGTGACACGTTGTGTTATTTACCTGAGCTAGTTCCAAAAAATGCTACCAGACAGTGTGTCACACAGATGTAAGCGAAGTAAAACAGTATGCGACAAAAGAAAGTATAACTTCAGGAAGCAACACTCGGTAACTTCGAGGTTCAAAAAGGTGAATAGACAGTGCGATATCGTCAAAACAAGGCTAAATATTTCTTACGCTATATTCGCCTTTCATTTCTGCGGATGAAGTTCTTTCTGCGATCGTAATGTAGACGTGTGCAGCTCAATATTTGGTGTTCAATGAGAGTTTGATTTGTATAACAGTAAACCCTACACTGCCAATATTCTACCACCTTTCTGGATTCAATCAAGTTTGGTTCACAGACTACGCAAGTCGGTTCATATACACGCACACAATACACGTGAGCGCAGGCAAATGCACCGAATTGCCAAAGTATTGATGAATGCAGAATGACTGATCCGCTGTTGACGACACAAATTAGTGTCCACTGCCTACATGTACGTGTAATTGGAGGAGGCATGGCAAATATCCCCGCTCATATTAGACTTTTGATCATATTAGAGTGAATAAAAATGATGATTCTAAACTCAATAATTTATCAACCATGAACTAATATGAATTTAACATCAAATCGGCATTGATAAACGGATAGCTCTTATTCGTATCAAGTACAAAAATATTCTTTAATTAAAATGTTTACTTGGGCACGAACTTACTTGTACTGGGTCGCGGCGGGATGGGTGTAGCTGAAAATGAAAACCATACGCATTATTACGGAATAGAAAACTGCAGTTTGAATTGCGAAGCACTCACATACCTTTCAAATATACAGCGGTGTTTTAAAAACTTCTACGGAAGCTTTCAAGCAGAGAGTCAGAAGTACTTTGAAAGCATTTCAATTTACTTGTACTTGAGTTTTGTAGAATGGGTGTAGCTGCAAATGAAATTCCTGCGTGACTGACAAGAACGTGAAAATGAAGTACAAAATTAAATAGTGTTCCGGACAATTATTTGATTTTAAAGAATTACGGATTGGATATCGAAATTTACCCCATACGCGTTGAATCAGTCGAATGCAATAAGGCCATGTAATATTGTTTTCTATATTCACCTCCCGCACTTGTTCAACAGTGACATCTGTCATGGAAAGTTCAAAAAGGAGGTCAATGTCGACTCGACATCGTTAGCCGGTTCGATCATCAAACTTTCCGAATATAGTTTAAAGTAATACAGTTGAAACAGTAGAACTAACATCGACATGCAATCAGGTCCCAATTGCATCATCTGGAACAGGACCGTATAACAGTTTTGTCTCAGTTTTCAATTGGTTAATATTATATCGGCAGAAACTCATTCCTAGATTCCTCGGTAAATACAATATCAAACATTGTTGTTATTTAAATTTTTCGGGAGATGTTACAAGTTCAATGTACAGTTACCGTTTTTTAATCTTTGTTATCTCTTTTTAATTAATAAATCGTTAAATCTTTTCTTTTACTAGAGAAAACTTCCAACCTTACCCGCAAGTACATACATATAGGAAGCGATCCACCACGGGAACAGTCTGAGTGAAGTGTTTAGAAAATCTGCCGAAAAACTGGAGGAAAGTTAATTAGGAATTCAAAGCATATGGGATTCGGTCTCGGTCGATGCGTGGATTGATGTCTTGTGGGATATTAGTTCATCTACATGTACGCCACTCTCGGTACGTTTCGTGTATACATCTATAAAACGTTCACGTTATTTTACCTATGTCAATGTGACACGTTGTGTTATTTACCTAAGTTAGTTCCAAAGAATGCTACCAGACAGTGTGTCACACAAATGTAAGCGAAGTAAAACATTATGTGACAAAAGAAACTTAAACTTCAGGAAGCAACACTCGGGAACTTCCAGGTTCAAAAAGGTGAATAGACAGTGCGATGTCGTCAAAACAAGGTTAAATATTTTTTTACGCTATAGTCGCCTTTCATTTCTGCGGATGGAGTTCTTTCTGCGATCGTAATGTAGACGTGTGCAGCTCAATATTTGGTGTTCAATGAGAGTTTGATTTGTGTAACAGTAAACCCTACACTGCCAATATTCTACCACCTTTCTGGATTCAATCAAGTTTGGTTCACAGACTACGCATGTCGGTGCATATACACGTACACAGTACACGTGAGCGCAGGCAAATGCACCAAATTGCCAAAGTATTGATGAATGCAGAATGACTGATCCGCTGTTGGCGACACAAATTAGTGTCCAATGCCTACGTGTTATTGGAGGAGGCAGGGCAAATATCCCCGCTCATATTAGACTTTTGATCATAATAGAGTAAATAAAAATGACGATTCTAAACTCAATAACTTATCAACCATGAACTAATATATTTTTAACATCAAATTGGCATTGATAAACGGATAGCTCCTATTCGTATCAAATACAAAAATATTCTTTAATTAAAATGTTTTTGGGCACGAACTTACTTGTACTGGGGCGCGGTGGGGAGGGTGTCACTGAAAATGAAAACCATACGCATTATTTCTGAATGGAAAACGGCAGTTTGAATTGCGAAGCACTAACATACCTTTCAAATATACAGCGGTGTTTTAAAAACTTCTACGAAGCTTTTAAGCAGAGAGTCAGAAATGTTTTGGAAGCATTTCGATTTACTTGTACTTGAGTTTTGTAGAATGGGTGTAGCTGCAAATGAAATTCCTGCGTGACTGACATGAACGTGAAAATGAAGTATAAAATTGAATAGTGTTCCGGAAAATTATTTCGTTTTAAACAATTACGCAGTGGATATCGAAATTTACCCCATACGCGTTGAATCAGTCAATGCAATAAGGCCATGTACTATTGTTTTCTATATTCACCTCCCGCACTTGTTCAACAGTGACCTCTGACATGGTAAGTTCAAAAAGGAGGTCAATGTCGACTCGACGTCGTTAGCCGGTTCGATCATCAAACTTTCCTAATATAGTTTAAAGTAATACAGTTGAAACAGTATAACTAACATCGACATGCAATCAGGTCCCAATTGCATCATCTGGAACAGGACCGTATAACAGTTTTGTCTCAGTTTTCAATTGCTTAATATTATATCGGCAGAAACTCATTCCTAGATTCCTCGGTAAATACAATATCAAACACTGTTGTTATTTAAATTTTTCGGGAGATGTTACAAGTTCAATGTAAAGTTACCATTTTTTAATCTTTGTTATCTCTTTTTAATTAATAAATCGTTAAATCTTTTCTTTTACTAGAGAAAACGTCCAACCTTACCCGCAAGTACATACATATAGGAAGCGATCCACCACGTAAACAGTCTGAGGAAAGTGTTTAGAAAATCTGCCGAAAAACTGAAGGAAAGTTAATTAGGAATTCAAAGCATATGGGATTCGGTCTCGGTCGATGCGTGGAATGATGTCTTGTGGGATATTAGTTCATCTACATGTACGCCACTCTCGGTACGTTTTGTGTATACATCTATAACACGTTCACGTTATTTTACCTATGTCAATGTGACACGTTGTGTTATTTACCTAAGTTAGTTCCAAACAATGCTACCAGACCGTGTGTCACACACATGTAAGCGAAGTAAAACATTATGTGACAAAAGAAACTTAAACTTCAGGAAGCAACACTCGGGAACTTCCAGGTTCAAAAAGGTGAATAGACAGTGCGATGTCGTCAAAACAAGGTTAAATATTTTTTAGGCTATATTCGCCTTTCATTTCTGCGGATGGAGTTCTTTCTGCGATCGTAATGTAGACGTGTGCAGCTCAATATTTGGTGTTCAATGAGAGTTTTATTTGTGTAACAGTAAACCCTACACTGCCAATATTCTACCACCTTTCTGGATTCAATCAAGTTTGGTTCACAGACTACGCATGTCGGTGCATATACACGTACACAGTACACGTGAGCGCAGGCAAATGCACCAAATTGCCAAAGTATTGATGAATGCAGAATGACTGATCCGCTGTTGGCGAAACAAATTAGTGTCCAATGCCTACGTGTTCTTGGAGGAGGCATGGCAAAAATCCCCGCTCATATTAGATTTTTGATCATATTAGAGTAAATTAAATTGACGATTCTAAACTCTATAACTTATCAACCATGAACTAATATAATTTTAACATCAAATCGGCATTGATAAACGGATAGCTCCTATTCGTATCAAGTACAAAAATATTCTTTTATTAAAATGTTTTTTGGGCACGAACTTACATGTACTTGTACTGGGTCGCGGTGGGGAGGGTGTCACTGAAAATGAAAACCATACGCATTATTTCTGAATGGAAAACGGCAGTTTGAATTGCTATCGTAATGCAGACGTGCGCAGCTCAATATTTGGGGTTCAATGAGAGTTTGATTTGTGTAACACTAAACCGTACACAGCCAATATACTACCACCTGTTTGGATTCAATCAAGTTTGGTTCACAGACTACGCAACTCCGAGCCTATGCGCACACACAGAACACGTGAGCGCAGGCAAATGCACCAATTTACCAACGCTTTGGTGAATGCAGAGTGACTGATCCGCTATTGCCGACACAAATTAGTGTCCAATGCCTACGTGCAATTGAAGGAGGCGTGGCAAATATCCCTGCTCAGTTGAGACTTTTGATCATAATTCCGGTAGTTTTATTTGAGTAAATAAAAATTACTATTCTAAACGCAATAACTAATCAACAATAAACTAAAACAGTTTCAACATCAAATTGGCATTGATCAACGGATAGCTCCTATTCGTATCAAGTGCAAAATACTCTTTGATTAAATGTTTTATTGCACAAGAACTTACTTGTCCTGGGTCGCGGTGGGGAGGGTGTCACTGAAAATAAAAACCATGCGCACAATTTGTAAATGGAAAACGGCAGTTTGACTTGCGAAACACTCACATACCTTTCAAATATGCAGCGGTGTTTTAAAAACTTCTACGAAGCTTTTAAGCAGAGAGTCAGAAATGTTTTGGAAGCATTTCGATTTACTTGTACTTGAGTTTTGTAGAATGGGTGTAGCTGCAAATGAAATTCCTGCGTGACTGACATGATCGTGAAAATGAAGTATAAAATTGAATAGTGTTCCGGAAAATTATTTCGTTTTAAACAATTACGCAGTGGATATCGAAATTTACCCCATACGCGTTGAATCAGTCAATGCAATAAGGCCATGTACTATTGTTTTCTATATTCACCTCCCGCACTTGTTCAACAGTGACCTCTGACATGGTAAGTTCAAAAAGGAGGTCAATGTCGACTCGACGTCGTTAGCCGGTTCGATCATCAAACTTTCCTAATATAGTTTAAAGTAATACAGTTGAAACAGTATAACTAACATCGACATGCAATCAGGTCCCAATTGCATCATCTGGAACAGGACCGTATAACAGTTTTGTCTCAGTTTTCAATTGCTTAATATTATATCGGCAGAAACTCATTCCTAGATTCCTCGGTAAATACAATATCAAACACTGTTGTTATTTAAATTTTTCGGGAGATGTTACAAGTTCAATGTAAAGTTACCATTTTTTAATCTTTGTTATCTCTTTTTAATTAATAAATCGTTAAATCTTTTCTTTTACTAGAGAAAACGTCCAACCTTACCCGCAAGTACATACATATAGGAAGCGATCCACCACGTAAACAGTCTGAGGAAAGTGTTTAGAAAATCTGCCGAAAAACTGAAGGAAAGTTAATTAGGAATTCAAAGCATATGGGATTCGGTCTCGGTCGATGCGTGGAATGATGTCTTGTGGGATATTAGTTCATCTACATGTACGCCACTCTCGGTACGTTTTGTGTATACATCTATAACACGTTCACGTTATTTTACCTATGTCAATGTGACACGTTGTGTTATTTACCTAAGTTAGTTCCAAACAATGCTACCAGACCGTGTGTCACACACATGTAAGCGAAGTAAAACATTATGTGACAAAAGAAACTTAAACTTCAGGAAGCAACACTCGGGAACTTCCAGGTTCAAAAAGGTGAATAGACAGTGCGATGTCGTCAAAACAAGGTTAAATATTTTTTAGGCTATATTCGCCTTTCATTTCTGCGGATGGAGTTCTTTCTGCGATCGTAATGTAGACGTGTGCAGCTCAATATTTGGTGTTCAATGAGAGTTTTATTTGTGTAACAGTAAACCCTACACTGCCAATATTCTACCACCTTTCTGGATTCAATCAAGTTTGGTTCACAGACTACGCATGTCGGTGCATATACACGTACACAGTACACGTGAGCGCAGGCAAATGCACCAAATTGCCAAAGTATTGATGAATGCAGAATGACTGATCCGCTGTTGGCGAAACAAATTAGTGTCCAATGCCTACGTGTTCTTGGAGGAGGCATGGCAAAAATCCCCGCTCATATTAGATTTTTGATCATATTAGAGTAAATTAAATTGACGATTCTAAACTCTATAACTTATCAACCATGAACTAATATAATTTTAACATCAAATCGGCATTGATAAACGGATAGCTCCTATTCGTATCAAGTACAAAAATATTCTTTTATTAAAATGTTTTTTGGGCACGAACTTACATGTACTTGTACTGGGTCGCGGTGGGGAGGGTGTCACTGAAAATGAAAACCATACGCATTATTTCTGAATGGAAAACGGCAGTTTGAATTGCTATCGTAATGCAGACGTGCGCAGCTCAATATTTGGGGTTCAATGAGAGTTTGATTTGTGTAACACTAAACCGTACACAGCCAATATACTACCACCTGTTTGGATTCAATCAAGTTTGGTTCACAGACTACGCAACTCCGAGCCTATGCGCACACACAGAACACGTGAGCGCAGGCAAATGCACCAATTTACCAACGCTTTGGTGAATGCAGAGTGACTGATCCGCTATTGCCGACACAAATTAGTGTCCAATGCCTACGTGCAATTGAAGGAGGCGTGGCAAATATCCCTGCTCAGTTGAGACTTTTGATCATAATTCCGGTAGTTTTATTTGAGTAAATAAAAATTACTATTCTAAACGCAATAACTAATCAACAATAAACTAAAACAGTTTCAACATCAAATTGGCATTGATCAACGGATAGCTCCTATTCGTATCAAGTGCAAAATACTCTTTGATTAAATGTTTTATTGCACAAGAACTTACTTGTCCTGGGTCGCGGTGGGGAGGGTGTCACTGAAAATAAAAATCATGCGCACAAATTGTAAATGGAAAACGGCAGTTTGACTTGCGAAACACTCACTTACCTTGCAATTATACAGCGGTGTTTTAACAAAACTGCTACAGAACCTTTCAAGCGAAGAGACAGAAATGTTTTGAAAGCATTTCAATTTACTTGTACTTTCTAAATTTCTGGAATATTTGAGCCAGCAGAAACACAGACAAACATTTAATTAATTGCCAAATAGTACACAACTTCACATTGCTGACATGTTTACAGCATTTCGACCTACACTGTTCTCTACTGGGGCATATAATTATGCACCCTCAAAGATGTTGACTTGTGCGCAGCATTTTTGCCAATTGATGAATAGTCGTCATGTCAGCTTAATTTGCAACATGGAGGATGAATGCCAGTCTTCCATTCCACTTCTGGTTGTCCAGGTTAAAAGAGGTGGTGTTAACAAGTGTCTATAGAAACAAAGTCTTACACTGGTTTGTTGACCAAGGTTCCATCGTTACAGCTTACACATGTACAGCTACAAATTTGGACTGGTCAGAAGCATGATAGATAGAGCATACAGGATTTGTGGCACGCAGAATGAGTTTTGGAATTGTGTCAAGGATTTGTTTGCAATACCGCAGAACAATCGGTTTCCAGCTACTCTGATTATAAACTAGATGTACATGCTATTTATTTTTCAGGATTGACACACAATACCGGTAGTATTGGGGGGAGGGTGTTGGAGGAGGCGTTGGAGGGGGCGTTGGAGGGGTGGTTTATCCGTAAAACGTTTTAGTGTCTCATACGTAGGCCATTTTTTTGCAATAGCACCGAAGCGTATTTGCAAAGCGTTGTTGTGATTCGTTTGGCTTTCACTACCTTTTCGCCTAAAGACAGTTCACCACTGTTCACAGGCTCACATGTGTATGAACTCTGCTGTGCAGACTGTAGTTAATGTCATGCTGGCGAAACACGTCCACGTCTGAATACACGCATGTGTCTAACACAGGTTCCAACATGTACAAACATTTGCATGATCATCTAGAATGCATATCAGAATACTCAGTGTCCTGTTTCAGTATCATGGACAGTGCGAGGACATACTGAGACTTAAACTTGAGGAGGCATTGTATATTCATTGATTAAAACCATCCCTGAATGTGCAACCTCACCATCTTGATGCTGTTCACCATTGCGTGTGTTATTGGCCTATCATGCCTCACATCTGCATGACCTTTTACTTGTGACCTTGACCTTTCCATCATTCTGGTACTTGTGTCTTTGAGAATGACGAGTGCGCACCTCGAAACATGTCAGAATATGAAGTCGTGTACTATTTGGCTATTTATTAAATGTTAGATCCAAGTCCAGTGGTAGTTGGAATCGGCACAAGAGATTCACCTGAGCCGCGTGATCATAAAACAGCACTATGAGAATTGTTCGTAATGTATTGCTAGTGTTTTACTTCAGCATCCGTATAACGTAGAAACAACAGTTTTACTTAAACTTGTGCAGATAGGTAAACACTATTCAATATAAGAAGTTGTTGCCGTACCTAATTGTGTCGTGTTTGGTGCTGAGCTTGCAAGCGGTCGCAGATGTCCATAGCCTTGAAACGTAAAATTACCGCTGATCATTAGTAACATGTACCTTGTACAAACGTCAAAAAACTACCAAAAGCTTCAACAAAATACTGAAAAGTGGACCACCAATTTGTCAAAAAGTGCACAAGAATTAGGAATATTTGAATTTGCGAGCGTTTATGCAACGGTTACTACCACCATGCCTTATCGATCAATTGCCGAAGGCTATTTTTCACATTTGCTGTATAGTAAGGCGAGTATATACGTGCACTTCCTATGCAGATGAGTAAGACGTTTCCTTCCAATTTACTTACAGTTGGTATCAAAGGAGTATCAGGAATTCAACACAGTTTTTGAAAGTGCTCGTCCACTTTTGATATTTTAGTGTTGAACACGAATAATTCTAGTATTTTTCGCCTTTCAATTATCATAGGCGGATTTAGGGGGGGCAGGGGGCCCGGCCCCTCCCCTTGGCTGCCGCAAAAATAAAACAGCAAGATCTTAGGGAAATGTTGAGTTTATTAATTAACCTAGGTAATTAACATTATACGGCTGAAACAAGATTTAAATGTGTGCAGTTTTAGTGTCAAATTCGGAACACGGCGCAATCGTAACGGAACTAGGCCTATGGCTTAGTACAGGCTCTCCCGCGATATCCCAGGCGACCGGCAGTGGCGCCGCGCACTACCACTCCGTTTCCGTCGTCTGTTTCACTATGCAATGAAGAAAATTGCTTCATTTTTTAAAGAAAATGGAATCTGAGTAACGATGAAAAAACAGAAGCTGCTGGTAAGATGTGAATTTTAACCTTAGTGAATCACTCAGAAGCTCATAGTTCTCTCTTTGTCAAACCTTAACCTAAGACGATTTCCAAAGCAACCGCGTCATTAATGCCAACATAAAAAACGGATTTGGTCTTTTGGGCAATTGAAGACTATTTTAAACACAACAAATTTGTTACGAACTGATTGCACAAAGGACAAAAAGTGTAATAAGCATTACAAAAAGAAATAGGTTTCGCGTGCAAACGCTGTGGACCATAAACAATAGGTCTCTTAGTATTGAAGTATGAGTGCAATCGTGGTGGTGCAGTGGTAAAGCAAGCGCGCTCCATCCGCCAGTCGTGAGTTCGAGTCTGTGGTAATTGCAGTTTTTCAAGCTTGATACGTTCTCCGTGTTTTTTTCTTGTATAATACTTTAGGAATCAAGGAAATGCTTGATTATCGAGGAAAAAACAGAAAAATTTTCCTGGTCAGGAGGGGGCAAACCCCCCTCCCGACCTCCCCCCATTCGGTGCTATGCGCTTCTACATTTGTGCGTTGCACAAATACTTACAGACAAAATGTTGGCACCCCCTTGTGATATCCTAGATCCACCACTGATCCGTGGCTTTTAAATTTAGTAGTTTTGCGTGACCCTATAGAACTCGGTCTCTTGAAAGACCATAATTTAAGCTCAATTAAGTTACACATAAGACCGAAGACAAAGATTCGGGAAAAGCGTTTTATGACCATAACTTCGGTTTTCGGTTTTTGGTCGCAACTTAGACCGAAATTAAGTCAGTTTTCGCCAGAGCTGATTTGGGGCCCGTTTTATGACAAATGACTCGAGACATTAAGAGGCTAAATTCCAGAAAGTGTTTAAGTTAACATCGAAATTCGGGCTAATCTAAGAAAGACGACGATAATCCAGACAAGACCGTTTCATGAACACAAGCTAGGTTTTCAGTCATCGGTCTGAAGACCGAAATTTAGTCGGTTTTCGCCATAGGTTAACATGCTGTTATGAATTCACAAACTACATGTAACAGTACCCAGGCGATGTGGGAAGCGCAGTTTCAAGCCAGAATAACTTTGGACTTGTAAGTCCAATAGACAGGGATTTTCAACATAGACATCACTACAATTGGGATCGTGTTTATTTGAGATGGAACCAGGACTAGTTTCGTAGATACAAGAATCTCTCGAACTAGTGTGACCACTTGCTTCGCTTGATCGTGTGTTATCCTGAGGTAGTCTACGATTTCACGGCTGGGTTAGTTCCGTAGATACAAGAATATCGCGAAGGAAGCTATAGTAATTCAATCTGTGCTTCTCGTGTAACACACGATGATATCTCGAGAACTATCCGCGAAGGTCCGTCTAGGGACCGCCACACAATTAATATCAGCGCTTCGAGCTTTTGCCGCTTCTCGAATTGAAAGCTAGAGAGGACTGCCTGACGGACCGGTACGAACTTCACAAGGTGAGTAAGCATCTGGCACACTGTTACCAATGAGCAAAAATATTTCTCCATCAACTACAGGGGTGGGCAGGTCATTAAGGTGCTTCCACTTGGCAACGTCTTCTTTTGTTGGTACGTGACGCTGATTCACTGGCATCTCCTGTTGGGTGTATACGGGTGGTAATTTAAAGAACGAGTTACCATGAAGTGAGGTCACTTCAAGACCAGTTACACGCTTTACACTAAGCGAACCTTGACTAGTCATGGTTCCTAATGAGATTTAAGCACCTTCCTGGTTAGCCTGCACAACTTCAGCCAGTTTATCAGTACAAAAATTCACATTTGAACCTGGGTCTAAGAAGGCGTAACCTTTAACAGTTATCTTCCGAGATGATCTTATCTTCACTGGAATGATGGCCATTGTACATTCACCATCTCCCGTTGAATCACTACCGTCATGGATTGCACTTGCACATGTCTTGAAGGATGTACTTGGTTCATCACCTTTCTTGGACTTCAACTTCGATTCATCGTGCAGGAGTGTAGGATGGCTCTTTTCGCAAACCTCGCACACCAAACGACTTGGGCACTGACGACTTCTATGACCGTCTTTAAGACAACCGAAGCAAAGCTTATTGCTTTGAATATATGCCACTCGGCCATCCAGTGTTTTTGTCCCAAAATCCTTGCATGAACACAGCTCATGGCTACAAGAACCACACAAATAACACTTGCCATGTTCTTCAACAGAGGTAGCTAATGACTTGGGTTTCGATTGTGTGTTAGTCGTACTAGGTTTTGAATATCGTGTTGTCGTTTCTGATATTATGGTTTTACCATAGTCTGGATCGTTGGACTTTTTGGATTCCTTCTTTACAAACGCCACAAAATCACCAAACGCAACCACCTCGTCCTTTTCCGTGATATCATAGACTCTAGATCTCCAACGTTCTTGTAAGCTGAAGGGAAGTTTAGACACAAGCTGGCGAATATTGTCAGGATAGTCTAGAATGCTAATGCTACCAACTTCTTCCACTGCAAGGCCGCATTCCAGAAGAATTAGTCCTAATTCATCCAAACTCTTTGGATGTTCAGCTTTCACGATGGGCCAACCTAATGCCTTTTTGATGTAGGCATTGGCAATAATGGATTTTTGTCGATAACGATCTTCAAACTCAGGGAAAATAGAGTTTACAGCTAACTTGCTACTCGGCAAAGCACCGTAGCCATTAACGATGTTCAAAGGCTCACCAAGCGTATACTGTTCCAAATAATTTAACTGTTCATCAAAGTTATCAGTATTTGACTTGATACAGTGATTGTCTCAGAAATCTTCTATAAGTTAGTGGGTCACCACTAAACGGCGATATTTTTATCTTTGGCTTCGAGAGTTCTCTTACTATGTCACTTGTGGTGGTTTGACTAGTTTGCTGTTGTACGGCTTCTTCTTCCATAACTTCTTCCTGAGTTGCCGGCTCTCCAGGCCCCGAACGTAGCCCCTCACGAGGCATTTGTCAATGATATAAGAAATGCCAATGCACAAGACAAAAAAATAAACCGGTTCTCTTTCCTGGTTACTATATTGTCACGAGGTTGTGATTGACAAATATATCCTACAGGAGCAAAACAAAGAACGTGACCCTTTTACAAAATGTCCGGGCCAGGAAGGGCGAGCTACGCGTGCGCACAACTTGGTGCGACATCTAGCGACTTCCACAAAAAACTAAACAAATAAACGAATGTAACACTGGAAATTTCAATTCCAAATTGCATAGGGTCACTAGATTCTGAAACGTGAAATATATCAATGACAAATATCGTCAACGATTTACAATGATGATGTCGTGGTCTTCATTTAGACCAAAACCCTGAATTTAAGACTACACTGCGGCAGGGTAGTTTTCGGTCTTCGCTTAGGCCATAGCCTACTACATGTGTATGAACTGGCAATGCGGATATTCGGAGAATTCTCCTCTCGGTGTCGCTGCTTTACTAGTGGTGATTGAATTGCGCATGCGTCGCTGTCTGCATGTAAACAGCTGCTAAAAAGACGGATTGTTATCAAAATACGTCGTCGCGCAAAACCTTATTATTGCTATTTCGTTCTCGTGCAAGTCTTCGACAGGTGGTCACAAATTACCAAAAGACTGGCAATTGTAAGTCTAAATGCACAAATCTGAGATCCTGCGCACAAGGCGCAACATTTCTATTCGCCTGGTGTGACATCGGAATTAACTCCCGTCAAGCACGTCGCCTGCTCACCGTTGTTGTTTGTTGAGTGGTCGGTTACACGACCACACGGCAAAATATTGTTCCACGCGGGACGAACAGCTGATGGTAGCCATTTTGCAAGGATTTGGATCGGCGATTTTGACGAGGTGAACACGCAAGTTTTAAACTAGCGAACACTCAAGAAACGTTTTAAACCTGTTAAATAATCTTACACCAGTAATCCTACACTCGCCTCAGGTTTATGACATGATCAACAGAGGCTTGTTTTCTCACATGAACCGAAAAAAACGATCTTTTTTGCCAAAAAATTCGACGTTTGTCTAAAACCTTTGTAAAAACACGTTGCGCAATGTTAAGTAAACTCAGTTACTTTTTGTTAATAGTTTTGTTTTAAATTTAACAATTGTAAATAGTATTCAGATTTCGTAAGAAACGTTCAAGTTAGAATCTAATAAATTGCCCTTGAATTTGTAATATTTAAACTTATCAAATATTTATAAACAAACGGTCAGCAGGTCTTCCCGGGTGTTAGCACTGAATTGAACTTGACTGAGATAGCACAGCCTGATAGTCTCTCCAAGGAGTCTACAAAGAATATGAGAGTTCACTCCGGCATCTTGGTATTCGCCGCAATGGTTATCAGTCGAAAAATTAGCGCTCCAAGTGGCGAACTAGAAAGATTATTTTCACGGTGTGACAATAATGGACTCTGCGCGTGTGTATTATTGGAATTATTATGGGAAGTTACTGACAGCAACCCATTTACCAATATGAAAAGGAATTCTTTAAAATTGTAGGAGAAATTACATATTAATTTTTTGATGACCTTTCCACTTATTGACCTCTTCCGGTGCATTATGAGCCCCGGTGAGGGAATAATTGTTAACTCGATTAAAAGTGTAGTTAATGCTAATAATCACAGATGTTTTACTTTAAGCACTTCAGAATACAAGATGAATGAGTTGGCCAAACTTTCAGAAGAAAAATGCACCTAATGACCTGAACATTTAGAATTCAAACTCAATCTCACTTAGTAAACAGATATGTAATTCTGAAGTCTCTAGCTCAAAATTTTAGTTTGCACTCAATGACCTTTAACCTATTTTTTCTGATTGGTTAGACCTATTGCAAAGTAAAGTAGGATATTCAATTGGCATGTTGACTTACACCAGTGTGCTGAAATTGAAAAGAATTCCTTGAAAAACGTAAGAGATATAACATTTTGAACGTTACCTGACCTTTGCACTAATTGGCCCTATGCGGTGCATCATAAGCGTCTTTAGGAGAATTATTGCAAAGCCCATGGAAAATGTGTTTAATGCTGAGAATCAAAGTTGTCTTACACGCGCAGAGTAATAAGCAACACTAATTTATTGACGCAGTCCGAACCATGTAATCACTGGTAAATTCGTGCTTTAATGACGTTCGACGTGCAATAAAATTACTGTGTGATTGGAAATGGGTAAAATTCGTAAACAAACATCCAATTATAATCGAATGAGAATGAAAAGGTGTGTTTTAATCAATTAAAAAAGTGTATTTGCTTTAATTCTGTTGAAGCCCCTTTAGAGCCATCATTGTTTTGTTCCATGCTTGAGTTCTTAATAAGGCAAATTACCGTTCCTCATAGCATTTCATACCTCTTTGGACTACATAATTTTAATGGTTGCTCCTGGGAGTTGCCAGCAAAAGGGTAAAGTGAAGGAGCGGAAACCATTTGAGCGCCAAATGGGTGTTGACCCCCTCCCAGGGGAGGAGTAGTAAACAAGTAAAAACCAATGGGGCATGCCACATGAGTGTTGAGTCCCTCCCATTGTCACAAATTTCGGTTGTTCCCCTGACCATTGACAACATGACTGTGCTGAGGTGGTGATAAGATTTGTCCCTTGTTTTGAGCATGAGCCCAAAGACTTTTGGCCGTAATGACTGGTGGCCATCATGCGCTAGTACCATCACGGGTGTTTTCCAACTTTTCATTATAAAGTGCCCCCAGCTCACTGCGTGTTTCATGTCCATCCAAAACATTTGAGTGTGTTCTCTATTGAATACGCCAGGCTGGTACCAGTGCAGACAAAGGCTTCTTGCAGTAGGTGTAACACAAGTAAGAAGAACAAAGCAAGACAATTCATCACTACCACAACACTGTATTCCATTGCGATGTTCTCTCAACATTCCATGAACAGAACACACAAAATAAAAGACAGTCTATCATAATATTGAATAACAAATAATCATTACATTTCTGGATCCTTAGGAAACGTAAACATTGACATGTCTGGGGTTTTTCTGGATGAATTATTGCAATTTATCGCAATGCAAAATGCGCCCTTCCCCATTGTTCTCACGCTTTCTACTTGACCGGTGCTTCTCATCGCTTGGTGGCGTTAGTAGTAGCGATAACAGCGAACTCACAAGTGAACTCTCCTATTGTACTACACTCCTTGGTCTCACCACGTTTCTTGAGTTGGGGCTCGTTTCCGTTCGAATTAACGTAGATATGGAATTCGCCGCCGAAGATGGGTCCGTTTATGAAGTTGTTTACATGATTGGGAGTACGTACAGTTGGGAAACCAGATTTGTCAATCATAACCTAGCCGTCATCACGGAATTCTGGCATGGTTTGGTAGGCGCGTTTGATCGTTGGTATTAATGTTTTGCAGATGATAAAATGTAAAGCGTATGGATTTCTACTTTGCACTACTTTGTAATTAATTCGCCCTTGTAATATCAAAACATTGCGTACTCGCTGTTATTAATCAGACGTGTCGTAACACATTCCAGGTCATGTGAGAAACAAACACTATTCAAATTGTACCAGTCTGTCCCGTCTTCTACAGTACATGTATTTACATATTCCACGGGTCGTTTGGTTTTGAGCTCAAATTACACGACACGCGAAGTCAAGGCCACCATAGATCATAAACACACAGCATAGGCCCGATAAATGGTTGCTAAAGTTGTTTTATAGTGAAAATACGGCCATTTTTAAAGTGGGCGATTTTCTGATCACATCTGAACTGGTGAAGGAGCGATCTAACTGAAAATAATTAAATTCTTCGTCTGATTAGAGTTGCCCCGACAATGATAGCTTTGGTTTTCAAAATCATCCTATTGAATAGGATGCAGCTGTAATAAAATTAACAGTATTTCCTTTAAGCCGTTGATTTTCTTTAAACACCGTTCGATAAGGTCAGTTTTGAGCGGTGACTAATGCTTGGTAGCGTTTTCGGTTACTGGATATTGGAAAATTTCCTTTTTGTGACCGGAATTTCGAATGAAAAAACGAAGCTAGAGTTTGTGTTGATGCGTCATCATTTTGTCACTGACAAAATCTTAATTCTGGTGAGGAGAGGGTGTTAATGCTGCAAAGTTGGTAATATTGGTAAAGAAGTTCGTTCGAGCATGCGCACTACAGCTAAAATCCGGAAATTGAGTGAGCCGAGAATGCAATTTCTAATGGTTAATGGGAGCATGACAAAAAATCCACGCACAATGATTTCGGGTCACGTAACAACTGACGCCTCGTTACCCGCTACCGCTAAGCGAGGATTTGCCCGCGATTATTGACTCCTAAATATTGACCATTGGCGAGCTTTTCTGTTTACGACCTCCCCAAGACATATAATGTATATTATACTCACAAATCTTAACTACAAGTATTTGGAACTGACAAGTCGGAACCAACAACAATCTTCATTGACAGCCCAGCAACATACCTGGTACAATTGGTAAGGGGGGAGCTGAAAAGAAAGGTGAAAATCCATAGCTCACTGTTATTGCATGAAGCCTTACATTCAATGATGGAAAATGAAATGTGTCCTGATACTTTTAATTGATGTAACTGACGCAAGACATACGGTTGCAGATGAGAAGCGTACCGAGAAGCATAGGGAATAATAATATTTAAGGTAGCATTTATAAGCTGCTCTCATTTACACCGGCATCTGCACCAGGGAATATGCACATCAAAAGCAATCCTTCAGTTTTCGAACTGGTACATTTTTCCTGTACGGTAATGAACTATTGTTATTTTTGTTTATCACTTAGCCTCTGTTTTCAGAAAGTAGCTGCTCATTCACGAAAGAAAGGAACAATAACGTTACACCAGCGCACCGACCTGATCCCCGGCCGTGGCCTTGTGATTGCAATCACAACAAGGCCACGGCCGGGGATCAGGTCGGTGCGCTGGTGTAACGTATGTGTATGTACAAACACACACACACACACACACACACACACACACACACACACACACACACACACACACACACACACACACACACACATATATATAATTNATAACTAAGCATACTTAGTAAAATAATACGCACGTGTGTCTCGAACTTTTCCATAAACAAAGTCTCTATTTAGGACATCAGCAAGTATAAAAACACTGGCCAATTCCACAAAAAATAATACTTTCAATAAGACACTTTTTGATTCTAGAAATAATCACCCTTTACCATCGAAGGAGAGATTTTGAGACAAAATTGAATGATACTGCATTACTATCTCCTGTTTAACATGCGAGTGATTGGTAGCACATGGACCATTTATCATTAAGCCGGAATCCAGTTTTCTGAACCGTTGTTTAAACTAACCGTTTCGAGATTCTTTCTTGAGAGATTTGATTTTTAAAACGTTTCCACACTGTCGGATGAAAACAATATGTATACCAAATTAGCAATTATATGTTCTTGTTGAACACATAGCCCACATGCGTGATTATATTTATCCACTTCCTTGAAAATTAAGAGCCAAAATAGAACGTCCAAACACTATTTTGTGTAGCTTAGATGATCCAAAACCTACACATGCCTTTTCAAAATGTGTACACGTATATTCTGACGACACTGGCCCGTCCATGTCGTGCAAGTTGTAACATTTCACAATCGAATCTTTGACTGCTCGTCTGCAGTTCAAATATAAACAATAGGCTCGAATATTAAGTACTAGTCCACGAGAGCACCAGCCATGAGCGGCAAGGTGGGAGTCAGCCGATTTTCACCAAATTTGGCACATAGGTAGTCCTATAGGATCTATAAACAGTGGTAAAATGTTTCCTCAAAATATTGCGTTTTTCTAAAGTTATAGGCTAAAACACATTTTACGGCTTCGCAGCCATGTTTTCACGGTATAAAAACTGTCCAGTTTTAACTGTTCATATTTTTCCTTGAATGAAAGCTATTGATTTATTATTCACTTGGCATTGTTTAGTGGAGCCTATAGATTGTTACACAGATGTCTTGAAACACGATTCCGATTTACCACCCTCATTTAGTAGTTTTACAACACTGCCCCCCGTTATGCCATTTTGAGGTTGTGTTCAGTACATTGCTGTACCAAATCTGCCCCCACTGCTAAGAGAATGAAACTTAGCCAAAATGTTGACAAAACATGTTACTTTCATTTCAAAAAATAAAAACTTTGTCAGCCAGTTTATTAGTTATATATTTTGGCACCTCAAATGTACTAAAATGAGAAATTTTCATACTTCTGAGATCGATGCGTGAGCACCGTAAAATCCGATTGTCCTTCATGTTTTTCGATATTTTGCAACAAGTTAGTTCCTCCTGAAAATTTTGAACGTTTTACTACTGATCACTTAGGGCTATAGTACCCCTAAATACCATACATGGCTCCATTTTGTAAAAAGCCGATTATGTCCTCCACAGTGAACAGGGTTAGACATGAATTGGACAAATGTAGGTTATTTTGATTTACAGTTGTTTTACTTTGCAATTTCCTCATGGGTATTTCTTCACACATATTCAAGTCAGATTTTCTGTTGATCAAATGTTCATGCAATGCATTGTAATATCAAATGAAGGATAAGTTTGGTTGCATGACCGCAATTTTTCCCACGACTTAAAACAAAAGACTGCAGAAATTTTCCTGACGAAATACCGGGTTTGCAGTTCTGTAAAAACATTCGAATGACAAGACAAACTCCACCACTGTCCATGGCAACTCGTCGCATGTTTTTCGCCCATCGGTCCTATCATTGTTTTCCTTTGTTGTGTCATTGTTGGATGTAA
>NMRA01000583.1:188098-220043 GCA_002633005.1 Phoronis australis | reverse complement strand
GGTTGGAGAGAAAAATCAAGATGGCTGGCAAAATGGCCGCCAACTCACAAAATCTCTATTTACCGCATGTACTTTCTGCAACCTGATAAGTGTTGACACAAAAACATTTTACAATCTACAGTCAGGCTTAATGAGTTGATTGTTTATATAATTTGTTTTTAAGATTTATATACTAAATGTGGAGTTTTAATCACATTTTAGATTATTTAACATCAAAGTTGGTGTTACTCACAATTGATTTCATATGCATGCTTTTCATGAACAAGGGTAACTGATTTTAGAGGAGATTAGTGCCGGCAAACCAAACGACAGTGATCTGCAGTCACTTGTACTTCGCCAAGCTTGACAGATTTCATACTAAGATGAGCTCCCTGGGAAGTATTGGATATGTAATGTCAGGTACCAGGCTCCAAGAAGCTCTTGAGACAGTGTATGCATCTAACAGTGCGATCTATATCAAGGCTTGGAATTGTCAGCGGAAACGCGATCTCCGCTTTTTTCTTTTATTCGATCCACGTATTTTTGTTGTATTTCCGTGGAACAATCGGATTTGCCATGAAATTATCGCGGTAAATTGGTTTCTCACCGCATTGCTGACGACTCGAAAAGCGAAAACTGCTCTTTATGTTTCAGAGGAACGAAAATTGTAATTGCGGATCACAGGCGCTCGAATTTGCCGATGACTCATATGAATGATGTCAGTGGCAATCGAGGAACAGATAAATTCAAATGCCTGTGCCTGGTATAGCGTGGTTCATCAATGGCGTCTGAATTTGGTACAAAATCGCGGTGACAAATAGTGCGATTCTACGGTCAAAAATACGTGGAGCATGTAGTAGACTGAATATTTCGTTGAAAAAGTGGATAAAAGAAACAGCCAGTGTCTTCACAAACCAAGGTTTGGGCTCTGTAAACTTTGAGAGAGGAACTATTACGGAGTGCGGGGCCGAGACACCTTGGACTAAGTTGGAGTCGGAGGACCGACTGAAAACGATGAAACAAAAGAAATAACAACGCTTCCTGTCAGGAAATTCAACCGTAACCAGTTATTCGTTGGATTGGAATCGTGGGATGTGAGTGATGTATGAAATTCTTTTGTTTGATCCCTCACGCCTGTTGCCCTTTGCTGCTACTGGCCTGATCGCCTTAGTGCGATTTTCTACGTGCCGCTGAAACGCAATACAAAGTGCTATTTTTGTTACTGCAAATGTGTTTTAAATTGCCTTACTGTATTTCAATTTATTTTGACATTTTTCTTGTTCTATTTTGTGACTCGAGTTTTGCAGTTCGAGAGAAGTGACCACGTGACAGATTCTGAATGATCTGATTGGTCTAAGCCATTCTTTACAAATTCTGCCAGCCTATTTTCAGTGTCCTGGTAGTTATTTCTTGTCACATAGTTTCTTCTACAACAGCGTGGTGAATGAACAATTAACTCCTGTAATTACTGTTTGAAACTGAAAAGTTTGGCCAACTTAGGATTGTGATTGATGCATTCTATATGTTATTTTTGACTTTCATTTTTCCATGCTAAAAGTTGGGATATGAGCCACAGGTTTTCGTCTTGACTTTTTTCCATTTGCGTTGGAATTAAATTGTTTGTTGGAATTAAATGCGTATGTATTTCAGGCTTTCTAGATAATCTATGGATCGATTTTCAATTTTGTTTTGTAATTTTGGATCATAATTATAAGAATTGAAAATAATTTTATAGGTGTTCCTGCAGCAAATCAAGAATAAGTTCCTGTCACATTGCAAATTTTTCATCATTACCTTAATTATTTTAATTTTAAAAAATATCTTTTGCATCTAATTGCTTTCATTGTTGTTGCTGAATTAGATGTCAGTTACTGCTGAAGATGAGTGCATTTTGCCAACAAGACACAGTAACAGGGCATCTTGTGGTACTAATGTACTCCCTTCCTCTGACGATCGTCTTATCTTTCCCTCTCCGGAGTTTGTTACCAAGGGCTGTTCCAGCAAAATCTGTATGGGAGGGGGGAAGGCACTTTTATTTCGTACCCACCGCCCATATTTTTCATTTATTTCTCCAACCCATGACCCATAATTTTTTAATTATTTTTAATAGGATAAAATATAAAATCCAAAACTTGCAAACAAATTGCCTCCAGGAGGACCTGTTAATAACTTAGATGATTGACAGACAAGAACTAGTTGTCTTGTCCAATATTGTCAAAAATTAAAGTAGCCTGTGAACAATAAATGATTGACAGACAAGAACTAGTTGTCTTGTCCAACATTGTCAAAAATTAAAGTAGCCTGTGAACAATACTTTTGGAAGCCACCAGGTGTCTCTGTTCACCATGTGTCTATAATTTCAATGAACATTTTTTCAATTATAAGGATCTATGAATCTCAAATTGTCTCCACAAACTCTTTTATACTTCTATGTCAAGTGAATATTGGAACTTGTTTATCTTACTCCTCATTCTTTTTATTTAAAAATCATCAATTTTCTTATATGTGTTAACACCAGTTTAGTGTTGCATAACTTTTCAATTCAATAGGACTGCAGACAAGCACTTGGCTCAAATCAAGTTGCCCATGACTTGATTAATGGCTTAGTGAACATATTGCACTCTGTTCACTGGCAATACGGGCTTTTTTGTATTGGGATAAGTTGGGATATATGCCAATCGCATTTTTTGAGTTTTGATTTCTTTGGACATGTGTTGGCTGAATTAACCAACCTGTCAAGGTTAACAGATCAAAAAATACCACCTATTTTTAATGCATCACTTCTTAGGGCTGTTCCAGTAAAATCCGTGTGGGAGGGGGGGGACGGCAGTAGAAATAAAAATTCATGGGTGGTGGTCTNGATCTGAATGGTTGACCCCCCACCTTGCCGCTTGTTGGCTGTACTGTGGTCGGTGGATCCGTGGACTGATACTTAACGAACTTCAAATCAATGTGCATATTGTTTTTTAAAACCAGAATTCGGTCGATTTTCTATGAAAATGACTCATCTGCTTCTTATTGAATTTGCAGTGGACTTGTAGCATTTGGAGCACCTGTGACCGATTGCATGGAACAGTCTCTAATAGAGACTCCACTAAAACTAAGTTCCCTAATTCTACTGCGTATTAGTGGACTTTTGAAAACACAGATGGCCCCATCTTATGCTGTTTTAGTTTCATTACTAAGTTAATTTTTGGATTTGATACAAATCGAGAGTGAACTCGACGTTGAATTTTCAATATTATCGAAAATGTATAGGGATCTTTTCATGCAACGCTCCTAACGTAAGGACTAAGTCCTTATATATTTTCGTTTAAGTCAGGGCTCACTTTTAGTTATCTTATCAGAAAATGCCATTAGTCAAAGAAAAGTTCATAATAAAGATAAGATTATAAAAATATCACATCTGTGACTAAAGAACGAAACAACTTAAGAAAAAGATTTATGGATCTTAGTTGAGTCCCTATTTGGGACTGCTTCATGCAACCGGTCACAGAAGTCCCAGGAACTACAGCAGCTGCACGACTACGCACTAGAACGTGCACTTATTACTTGCCTGTTAATTTTCTTCGCCGTTGTTTTGGCGATGGTTCTGTAATTAAATTAAGTAAATACTCCAATGTACTTACACAACACTGATCCGTCTATATAATGCAAGTTGTAACATTTCACAATCGCATGTTTGACTGCTTAAGGATGCTGTCTCGTTAAATTGTGAATAAGCAAATTTAGTACTAGTTTGCAAACAAGCCCGGGTGTTCCGGTGTGCCGGAAGCCATCCAAGAAGCAGTTACCATAACAATCTTGCGAAAGTCTCATTTGGCGAGACTATTTTTATGTAAATTAGTATGACAATGGTTTGTCGTTACCCTAATGAAGCAATGTACAGTTCTCATTATTTGCTTATTTTTCTATCAAATATCGATTTCGTAATATTTGGAATTAATGGGTTTTTTATCTTTAAATTTATTTTTATTAGTGTATCAGTTATGGTGTTTTCTTTAAATCAGAATTTATTTACAGATTGTTTCTTTTAGTGATTATAACTGTAGACGCAGTTCTTCAGGAAGTCAATAGATTCACATTATTTTGAAAACTATCGAATCGTAATAACCGCGCCTCCAAAGTCGACGCCCGCGCAAAAATTCTTCATATCCGGTGACCAAACTCCAGTCCCCCACGGAGTCAGTTTCCATGGTTGCAACTTCCGTTTGCACACCCCGAAACAAGAAGACTGTGACCACCATATAAGTAACACTTTTGACTCGGACGTGGAGCTTAGTGGCGCAATTATGGGATTTTACTGTGGAATTAGTGTTTGAACGTCTAGAAATATTTTAGGCAGCTGAAATGAAGTCTTGTCCCCTACCCTTAAGATGGCGTCAGACTTCTGACGCATTTTTAGGGAAATCGCGGGAACATTACGAGTAATGTAGAGTTATATCAACTTTGAAATTTCCTGCAGTGTAACATAAAAATGAAAACTAACGGTACATTGCCGCAATTTAGGTCTAAATCATTGCAAAAGCGATTTATTTTGATTCTAAAACAGATTAAATTTTTTGATACTATTCATAAAATATACGCCAACAACCGCTATTTCAAGCAATAACCAAAACCCAAAATGACTTTCGCTTCAACAGCAGCAACAGCGTATGTGAAAATAGTTAAAACCTGCCTTTGTTTAATGAAGTGAAGGCAACTGCCAATCATTGCGCAGAAGGTGTTTCCCCTAACAAGCCTCAAAATGGTCAAAGGAGCATGCCACCCGAAAACAACCTAATTTGTATCAATTTAGATCCAGTAGTTCTACTCCGTAACGACACGTACGGTTGCGTTACCTGAAACCTGACGGCAAATCGACGGCGGTGTTGAAATTATCCAATGACGTCATTGGTTTCACACGCAGTCTGTTCAGCAGTTCACAGCACGGGTTACTAGTGTCAGCTTATTGCTTGAAGTCATCGTTTAACACCATTAAACCATCAAACTTCGATGTAAAACCCTTAAAAATACACAGAGTTCTTATAAAAACGTGTTGTTTTATTTCGCTCTTACGGATTTATTGGTATTTGGACACACCGTAGTTCGGCAGACCAATAAGGTCCATAGCAGGAGTTATTTGGTAAGCCGGCATTCGTCAGGCACTGTCGACGACTGCTGGCCTCAGACACGGAGATGTTTCACGGCCTCATATTTGCTATTTACAGCGAAGATTTCATTCTTCTCTACCATGAGCCACTTCCTAAGCATTTCGGACTCTCGAGGAAGTAAAAAAACGATATACCCGCTTTCCTCGCAGCTGCTTAGTTCGGACAAGCGAGAACGATGCACCGTACCATAGCGGCATTCACTCTGCATATGAAACACTGACGTCGCTAGCGTCGTTTCTCACCTTCCTCATAGGTTAACGCGACACCTCTTGGCAAGGTAAGGTCGACCGTATGCGAAGCGATGTGGATATAGACCGATTAAAACGGCAAAAAAGACTAATTAAATCGGGTGGCATTCTCCTTTAAACCGATCAGCGCCATCTTGAGACTTGGGAATGAGGCTGGCTGAAGTGTTACGACGCGGCCAAGGATTTTTTTACACAACTGGTCCCAGACGCATAAAAGTTATACCCCGTGTAGCAACAATGACGTCGCATTATCACGTGCCACGTTGTTATTGTTGAACAATGTTCCTGACGTCATGCAAAATTAAACTTATCCAGCGGATAACTTTGAAGTTTTATGCATCCCAGCCCTGGTTTCCAAAGTTACAAAAACGCATGTACATGTAAGTGCAGCATGTTGTGCTTCTAGTTCATTCGCCGTGTACCTAAAGTACACACTATTGCAAGTCGAATTGAATCCAACCTCAAGTAACCAGACAAGATCTCGTAAGAGAGCAAGAGATGACGGTTCCCGCCAATCTACAGTACCATCTTCACTTTGAAGGAGGCAAGATGCCTCCGAGGATCTTGCAGTTTAACTTTGCGAGTATTGTCCAGCAGACAAGATTCGATTCGATTTGTAATGGACTTTCCTAGGTGGATAAACAATCACATTTTATCAAAGTCAACACCACTTCCTGTTCGTGACAACTAGTCATTACCGGCTGTAAATAGTTCGCCTTAAATGGATAGAACCATACCATTTGAACAGACGTTTTCATGAGCAACGTTCTTTTCTTATGAAAGTAATTACTTTTCATGATATGTAGCTCTATCCTTGTCTCCCGGAATTCTGTTCTTGCTGACTCAGTTGTAGTTTCATCAGCCGTTTTGAACAGATATCAGTTGCAATTTCCTCTCTATAAACCTAGTTTTCTCTTTTACACCATCAACTAGCATTCATATGTACAGACAAAATGCATGTTCTTCAACTTGAATTGAATAAAACGTTACACATCAAATATTACACTCTCAGCTGTTTCTGTTTCGTATTCATTCATGTTGTTAATGACAAATAAAATTTTGAAAAATGTGTTTTTTCACCTTACATTACTATTATACCATTATAATGTTTGATCTGACACTCGTTTTGACCTCTCGGGAGTATACTGTGCATGTATACTTTATCGTGATTTTGAAAAATGTGATAGAAATATCGCACAATGAAGAGATGCATAATGTCTGCAATATTACTAGCGTGGTCAAGTGGTTACTATTGCATGGCCACCCTATAGGGAACTTTTCATATTGGCGCCCTCGAGTTACGAGAGCACAAACAGTGATTTGCGATTGATCCCGCCTCAGTTTTGGTGGACAGAAATTCAACTGTGGTTCGTACATTTAAAATCAGAGCAACAAATTTCACCGTCAGCTCTTCAAATTGTTTGATTAATTGAATTTCACAAATACATTTTAGCTTTTTGACACATAGTGGGATCGAAAATCCCCTGCTTTGTTCCATACGCGTTAAATCAGTCGAGTGCAATACGAAACTGGCCAAAATGTGATGTAATATTTCATTGCGCCGAAAGCCGACGCACAAGATCGCAGAATAGCGCAAGAACGCCAATTTTCTAACACCGGTAAATAACAAGGAATGGTGTAGTTTTAAATTACATGTACACTAATTTTGCGTCAGATTTTATCTGGTCAGTTTTTTACCTGCATCGGTGCAATTTTGTGTATTTTGTGTACAGCTTTGTACCAAGTTTATGTTCCAACTTGGCTACATAAAATTAATTGCTTCAAAATATTTCAGGGAAGTACGTGGATAAAAAACATGAAATGCGTTCGTTAAAATATTTTAGCAAAGGAATCAAACAAATGACACCAAACGCGAGATATGTGTTTTCAAATGAATTGATAAAAAACACGAGTAAAGGTCATTTGCACATATGTGCAACTTCATTAAGATTTCTAAGCTTACCCGGCAATGTAGGGACTACAAATGGTTCCGTCGCTGCACCTAAAATTGATATATGGTAAATGATCAGATCTGCGAGCCAGCTGAATTAGTATAACCTGTGCGATGCATGAGCACACGCAGGGGGGGGGGGGCGAAGAGTGGGCAAAAAGGTCCGCCTCTGAGAACCAATAAGTCCGAGAAAATGAGACAAAAGTCCACTAAAAAACGCGCGATTCACGGTGGTGCGCCCTTTTTTTAGTTTGCAGCTTTTTTGTTAGCAAAATGTCCACATCGTCCCCCTCTATATTGAAGGCTGGGTGTGCGCATGCCTTGTAGGGGGTAGCACACCAAGTTTAACACGACAACGGCGTGGGCTGAGTGTAAATAATGATGACATTGTAAACATCACGACAGTGAGTGTAATATTATCACAAGTACTAGAAGCAGAAATGAATCTCTTTGATATGATAATTCTAATCCAAAAAATCCTCAACGCAGACGGAAACACGACATCTATTTCTTACATGCTTTCATGATACAAGGCCGCTTGTTGCTGAATTTATATCCACATTTGCCGACGTTTGGCGGCATTGGTGTTTCGCCTTCTATGCAGAGGCGTGCCCGAACTTGTCCACCGAGTCCACAAGAGCTAGAGCAGGGGCTCCACGCAGACCATGCAGCCCACCCTGATTGAATAACACAAAACACAAAAAGGGTATGACATGATATGACCTTAGTATTTGATAAAACGAAATAACTAGAAACCTGCCGTGTCTACAATGTTGCAGTGTTGTATTTGATGTGCGGATGTGAACAAAAATTTGACAAACTTTATCAAACACTTCATGCAGACCCTTGAAATATTAAACGTGACAAAAATGTAACGTCGTTGACAGTAAAAATCGTCTCTAAAAAGCCTTGCGGCAATACCAGCCCCGTCTAAGATTTTCTATTTATGAACGGGTGAAGAATGGACGTTTCCAGGAGCTGGAAAAATCCAGCTACAGTAGTCAAAGTGGATAGCACTCAGTTCCGTACTTGCCATAATAGAATATCTTTTCCCGTTCATCGTGAACAAGGTAGTAATTAGAATACAGAACGCGTTATGTAGCTCAGTTCGAAACATCAACATGAGTGCCCTGTCTCGATCACTACACAAAAATGTCCACAGGGCACTGCATGCATGTATGTGTTAACTTCACAGGACGATTTTACTTACGAACTGGCGTCGGTATAACTGGAATGAAAACGGAAACTCGTTAACTTCGCAAAACGGAAACACTTTAGGCAGTAACCTGCCTCGTTTTCAAATTACCATACAGGTGTACGGTCAATCAACGGTTTCTGAAACCGACTTCGATGATAAATAGCCATACCTGAAACTTTCGAGGCGAGCATTACACTGACGATACTAGTAGCCAGCAAAATCGTTTCCTGTACTCGTCTACCTGTGGGTAAGGGCGAAATCATTCTTCTGTATCCGGTAAAGATTTTGTACATTCATATGGGATTTTCCAAACGATGATAAAACAAAGCCCCTACTGCTACACCCTCTCCCAAGTACATGAGTCTCCTATTGCTTTATGTTGATTGTCTATTCTCGTTCTGGAGGTCTAAGTACACGTCAACATTTACTTCCACGAAGTAAGAACAAGGGCATTCAGGCTGTGAGCCAGCCTGTGGAGCCTAATTATTGATATACAGTGGCCGATTGGATCAGATAGTGCTGATTGGAAGTCCATTTGCCCAACGCCATTTGTGGAAACCAAATGGTCGGTATGGCATTGTCATCTAATCGCTCGCAGTTAACCAGCCGTTTAACAACCCCGGTCGTTCTTGCTTAACAAATTACTGGTATTGAGGCAAAGCGTCCGATCTATCAGCTTGTCACCACGTGAATTTTTTCTCCAAAATGGTTTAAGGAGAAAGCAAGATAACAACAAAATACGAAATGTTATCGAAAAGGTATTTGGCAAGACAATCACAAACAAACGAAAACAAACTAAAAAAGTTATGTTTTCAAATAAACATACAAGGAGGTCCTCAATTAGTAAAACGAGAAATTGTATGTACTTGCATACACAATTCTACATTCCAGTCATAAGATTTGAAGATAGACCTTTCAATAACTTTAGAAATAATGCAACCATAATGATTATATTGTCTTCCTTCCACAATTTTTATTCCAGTGACACAGTATTAAAGTGATCTCAATTTCTAACCTTTGAAGTGTAATGTTGTTAATTGCGTTCTTGTGTCTCAGACATGTTTGTACCAAAAACAAAAACATAAGTGACTCGCTGCTTGCTTGTGTTGTGAGCACTATGAACCCTTAACTAGTCTCATGTGTTTTCATTGCTCCAAATGAATTTGGAAAGTACCCCGTTCCTGTTGAAGATTGAAACGTCAAAAACAGCATAAGAGTTGTCATATCTTCAAACTTGATTTAACAAGCCACTGGCTACGCTACAGCAATGTTCTTGACTGCCTTTTCATAAATTGGCAGTACATGTTTTTGTATTGCAGTAGAAGCATGTGCTAAGTTGAAACCTAAAATAAGCCCAAAGGCTTGGGTTGTCATGATGGGCCATCGAATGTGAGCGCGGAAATTCCTTGCGTGCAATTGCATCAGTGAATGTTTTCTAAGTTTGAAGGTTGCTTTACTTACTCTGCGGTCGCGTTGGGGGAACTGGAAAAGGCAAGCTCGGTACACCTAAAATGAAAATGCTGCAAATCAACAAGAATTCAGGCCATGCGAGTAGGTATGATCTGTGGCCTGACTGAATGCCTATTGTGCCTAGACACGTAAGCCACCTGTCAATAAGTAATTACAGACACGCTCCACAAAGTTGTTAAACGGTGGTGCACAATTTAACCCAAATATTGCAAATTAAAATCGTGCCTGTGGTTGTTGCAGGATTTGAACGAAGCAAAATACAGTACCAATTCCTAACCAAAACAGAAAAAGTCATTTAATAAAAGAAATGTGCGCTATGTGAAAAAATGTCAACATTTTACGCACACACGACTTGCTCTCGACGCCATCTTGTCGTTGAGGTATACTGCCTTATAAATTGATGCCGTGATATGAGAAAAGGTGTCAACCGTTAACCTAATGATCTAGTTTGGAATTGAATGCCATTGCATGATTTAGAAACGAGACCAACCCTCGAGATCTTAATTTGGCGCAACGGAAACAGAAGTAAAAGTCGCCATTTTGCAGGTGGTCTTTTTATCGACAAATTTCTTAATTTTGAGTTGCTAATTTTCGTGGCGGAAACGTGAACAGAACGGGGGCAATCATTTTGTAATCCAGGTATGTTTTTAACTACAGTGTATTGTATTCCAAGTTTCTTCAAATTTCTTTGGCAATCGCCACTAGCAAAAACTGCAAGCAAAGCCAGCATTTTTGAATAGCAGTGGTTTGTGCCGTACCCTACCGCACACCAAGTTAACATGACACCGGTATACATTATTTCCAGGAATATACTGTGTTAATGACAATAATATGTCACACACATGGCAACAATATATTGCTTCGGTTACATGTTAAACGCTAACGCGAACGTGTGATTCACCGGCCAAACGCCGCAGGGACACGCTCGTGTTTGCGTTTTGTTCTATTTTTTGGTTCGGCTACACTTGCGTCAAGAAGAAAATAACGGGCTCTGATCTGTTGGATTTGATGGTCTTGAAAGATGAATTCGACATACATTGGATTTGCTCATGTTGGTTGTGGATCAGAAACCATAAAAACGTTCAACCTAAACATATTTGAATATATTTAACGTTTATGACAGACGAGCAAGTTAATGTTTTATTTTGCAAAGGTAATATGTGTGTATTATGGATATTTTCATCCAATGATAGTTATCATAATAAGGATACATGTGTCGTGACCAAATACGGAACCATTGACGGGGAGGACTGGTGAAGGCTACGATTCAGGCGGGGTGACATCCTTTTATTCTGCTCCAGGTTCAAGGATTCTAAGCTGTTATTTTTTTTCCAAGACCAAAAATGATTGTGAACAAAAATGCAAAACAAAGTTTTCTTCTTTCTTCAACCAAGCTGTAATTATTGTATTGCCAACTGTACCACCTAATCAGCTTGACACGGCAATTGCAACTGTTCAATGTCCCATTTTGTTACATGTAATTAACGCGTGTTGATTAATATTTTGGCGGGAACCCGAACCCGGATCCCCGAACACGCTTCACTCAAGTTTCGTGTAACGACTGCCGTCGCCTTAACCACTGAATTACAGGTATCAGCTGAAGTCATTACGTGAAAATAAAACGCGTAAATGAGGACGTGCAATAGTCGCTTGTTCAAGGCCCAGTCATACAGCCGATCACGCATGAATCACTCATACAGCACGCACAAATTCAATTTGTGCGTGTTTTGATCGTCGAGAAATTGACAAAATTTTCCGGGTGTAGAGGTTAGAAATCACTGACAAATAACTGACGAATCACCTATGGCCCACGCACATATCACTTACAATCACTGATGAATCACTGACATATCGCGCATATCGACGCATAACAGCCAAAATGATATGGTATTCCACGAACCTTCGACGCATGCCTCACGCATGAATCACTGACGGATCACGATCAAACACTAATGCTTCGCGCACATTCCACTTACAAGCACTTTCGTTTCACACATGTCTGACGCATGAACCACTGATAGATCACGCACGAAAAACGCTCCCTCGGCGTGCTTATAAAACCGGTCTTTGGTTGGAGTTCCTCAGTACATTTTGCCGATTCAGAAGACATCGTTTGATCCTCATTAGCTTCATGACTACTTGAAGAAGATGCCACCCAGGAAAGTCGCTTGCCCTCAAAGACAAGGGTGCAGAAGAAGGCTGCTGATAAAGAAGAGCATGTGGATCCACCAGAGGCTGCTGCTGATGCTGAAAAACCTGCTACCCGTGCTGCTGCTAGGAGGTCGCCTACCCTTCCACCTCCTAATCAAACAATTCAAGTGGAAGTTCATGCTGCAGAATCAGACGAGTCTGCCCCTCCTGCTGCTGACCTTGCTGCTGACCTTGTTGCTGACCTTGCTGCTGATGACGGGTCTGAACCCATGAAGAACTTGGCCCTGACTTTCAGGCAGCCTACAGCGGTTAGGAATAGTGACAGTGAGGCAGACAGTGACCAGCCTGCTTCACAAATAGAAGATAATTTGGACATCGTAGAACGAGAATCAGCCGAGGCAGCCCAGATTTCCAGCCAGACTTCCAGGACAACTTACAAGAAGAGGAGGAAGAAAGCAGGTGATCAAGAAGAAGAGTGGATGCAGGAGCTCCGGGAGACCATGAAAACACATCAGCAGCTCTTGTCGCAGCTTATTGAAGAAAAGGCGGCTGCTTCAGAACGGGAGGCCTTCATTAAATATGTGGCAGACAGTCTCCGTGCAGCCCCAGTGGATGAATACAAGAAGATGAGGACTCATATCTGCACCCTCATTGATTTCCAAAAAGATGACGGCGAGCCTCCACGACCTCCACAGACGATGTCTGCTCCTCCTGTGATGCACGAACAGTACCAGCAGCAGCCAGTCCAGCAGTACCAACAGTACCAGCAGCAGCCAGTCCAGCAGTACCAACAGTACCAGCAGCAGCAGCAGCAACCCGTCCAGCAGTACCAGCAACAGAGTCAGGGCCAGAGCCAGATGCCAAGCACTTCAAGTGGGGAGCGTTTGTCTTCCGGATCTATCACCCAGCTTCTCTCCTCCAGCCATGATGTGCTGGATGGTTCTATAAACCTATCATCGTTTAGTGTTGACAGCCAGCTCATGGGAAGTGAATCCAGAAGGACAAGCGGCCAGTCTCTGGGCACACCCCCAGCTCCAGGGCAGCAAGATAAAGACTACAGATGCTAAATGTATATGAACGTAAATAAATGTTGTTATTGTTCTTTATAAAAAGTTGTCTTAATTTTTGTATGAAAGGTTCAAAATTGAATGGGCAATGGAAAATAAATAAATAAAAAAATAAATAAACAAAGAAATTCAAAAAAAATTAATTTTAAGAAAGTAGCAAAAAGAGAGAATCTAGTAAATTACTAATAAATAAGAGAAATAATAAACTGAAAAAATAAATAAATAATTAAGAAATAAGAAGTGAAAGAAATAGTGAAAAAATATTATTCAGTGGGTCCAAAATGATAGAGTAAAAAAGCTATATGGCATAAATTGAGGGTTTGCAACATTTTTTATATCAGTTATACATACTTCAGTCTCAACTGCGTATGCACAAGATGATGTAACCGTTCCAATCAGTGATAAATATGAATGAAATTACCAATATTTTGGTATGTTATTTCTTGAATTATACCTTAGGACTTTTAGGTTGTGTGATGACAGGTATTTCACTACATTGTGGATGTTTTGTTATAATGATCCCAAATTCATGAAAAAACAACAAGTGCCAAAAATGATTTATCGATTATTTATTTTAAAAAACACACATGCATCCTTTTGTTATAATGATCCCAAATTCATGAAAAAACAACAAGTGTCAAAAATGATTTATCGATTATTTATTTTAAAAAACACACATGCATCCATCCTGCATTCATTCACAAATTCATATCCACCACACGGTCCTGCCAGGGCACAGCACCAGCTGGAGAGTTGCACCAGTGGCGTAGCAAGTTTCTCTGCTTCTTCCCTTCCTTTGAAGCTCTATTTGGGGCCTGCACAAAGCTGGTGTCCTCCAAGTTCCGTCCCTGTCGCCAGGCACCAGGCTGCATGTTGCCATTGGCATCTTGGACATCAACCAATTTTGGAGCACTGGGTATCGATTTCTCATGGTGTTGTGTAGGAGTACACAGGCCTTCACAATCAATCTGACGGTCTCATGGTGATGATTCATGGTGGTCAATAGGACCTGAAAACGGTTCACCAGGATGCCGAACGAGTTCTCCACCACTCTTCTGGATCTGGACAGCCTGTAGTTGTAGATGCGGTACTCCCTCTCCAGGTTCTTAGCTGCATAGGGCTTCATCATGTAGGTCCTCAGGCTGAAGGCATCGTATCCCACCAGGAAGTAGGGTACATCTTGAGTGTCATAAGACAAAGGTGATGGTGCCATTCTCGAGACCATCTTTCAGGTCACTGTTGTTGTGGATCTGAGCATCTGAAGCTGAGCCATTTCCAGACTCATCCACCCACAAGAACTTGTAGTCAGACGTCACGGCAACCAGGATCACACTGAGGAAACCTTTGTAATTGTAGAACTCAGATCCAGAATTAGGGGGAGCCTTGCACGTCACATGTTTCCCATCAATAGCACCAATGACGTGGGGGAAATTCCATTTCTCGTACCAGTCATTTGCCAGCTGCAGCCAGCCTTGCTCAGTGGTTGGAGGTGACAACTGCTCATCCAGATACTCTTTAATGATGGCCTCACACACTTCTCTGACTACAATGCTTATGGTGTTGTGGGGGACCCTCCAGGCATACTGCATGTCGTGGTACTTGGATCCAGATGCCAGGTGACGAAGAGTTCTTGTATAACATGTTGCTGAGTCTTTCCTAAATGGATTTCCCTATTCCAGCTTTTGTAACGGTGGGACACCTACTGACTTGTTCGTTGGCACTGGTGCAAGCACAGTTCGTAGGGATGTAACGGATCTGAATAGTAATTAGCACTTGAGTGTTTTTTGGGTCACTGTGTCTATCATGAACCGGCGTTTGCGTGATTGTCTCGTGGGGGGGGTGGGGATTTTGAATGTAATTCGGGCCACATCAGTGGTTTGAGACATCGGCTCTACTACGACTGTGCCTCACGTTGTTGTTGTTGTTGACCTTGCAAGAGTCAAGTGTACATGTCTACGGTACAGTAACAGGATGCAGAAAATTGTAATACACACGTAAAGTTTGACGTGTTTGATTTTTGAGAGCAAGGCGTAGGAATGACTTCTGCTTGTGACCACTTAGTTGTAACTCCAAAATAATTTAGTGAGAAATCATGATGACAACAACATGTTTAATGGGACGGTAAAAATATTTGACAAATGAATAATAGACAAATGGTAACAAATCAAAATCTGTACTAAAATAGAAATGCCCGGAACAACGCAGTTACTATGTACATGCATATAGTGTACACAATAGTGCATGCAATTCATAATATCAGAAGAATGGCATTTCCATATCTTTACATATTATTCAAACAAAGTCTTCCTTCGACATTTTTTCGTCCCAAGAGATTAATCGGGACGTTTGATATATCATTAATGTGCTCCCAATTTGATAAAAAAATGTTGATTTGAACACTATTATTGATTAGTGTCAGGTTGCCTTCTCCCTAAAGCAAGTACAAAAATGACTTCAGGGCTACGACACTGCTACAAAAACTGATGTTGTGCAAAATGCAGAAAAAAATCTTGTTTAATTAACAAATACTACATTCCTGCTTGCTTTCAATGTTTCTAATTTTCTCATTTGCTTTCGAGTACATGCATAAATTTCGGTTACTTTATGGTGACCTCTTGTTCGTGGTCAAAGTACAAGTCTCCATTTCTGATAAGAAATTACATATGTTGAACGAGAACTAGGTAGGTGGGAGAGAGCCTCAGAAATACAATGTTCTACTGCAATGGACGACTGAATTTAATTGTCTTAGACCTTTGGGGCCAAGAGATGCCTAACATGTTTTTATCCTCTCTAGAAAAATGGTCATATTTTAGAATATTATCTTACCTACTTTGTTAACCAAACAGTTACTATTGTATTTTACCCAATAACCATGAGTTAACCAACTGCTAAAAATCCACGTTACTGCATCATATATTGCTGGTATAGGTCTCTTGGGGCAGAGCTTCCTTATGTCTGCTTGTGGCCTTGTGAATTGTAACTCCAGAAGGCACGATCAAAATAAAGTACGAAACAAGATCGTAAAAGAAGTTGGTATGTAAATCATAAAAAATTACACCAGTCCTGCATTCTGGTCAATTTCTGTGGCCTTCGTCGCATCGATGAGAGGCCCCGTAGTTTTAATTTCAGCTCCACTGAAATGGGTCATGTTTGGCACCTTAGGGTGTCGAACGTAGGGCAGATAAGTAGTAAGTGTTCAGGTATCTGGGGGTCTGTGTGAGTGATTTTCAGGCGATGCGTGTAGAAGAGGAGCTCACAGTGACCAGCTCGTAGGCTGAAGATGGCGACTTGTTCTTGATGGTCAAGCTGGTAAATATCGTATTATAGAGTCCCCAGACGTAGGCGTTCCCTCCAGTCATTTCTAAACTGGATACAAAATAGGGTTTCTGTTTATCCATACGATGATGGGTTCTGCGTCTGTTCCAGTTTGCACCCTGCCTTAGAGAGTCTGTCTGATTCCTCGTTGCCGCTGATGCCGCAGTGGAAAGGAATCCATTGCAGCACAACAGGGCTTTTGATGTAGAGAATGTGCATCTCCTGGTTGATGTCTTGTATGATTTAGTTCCTTCCTCTCGTTTGTAGGCTCTGCAGGAGCGATTGGAGGTCTATGAGAAATACTGTCTAATCCGGCAGAATTGTTTGCTAGTTCAGTGTCTGGTACAAGAATTTGTCTCAGCTCTGTAGTTGGTGAAGTGAAGGACTGTGGTAATGGACTTGCTTAGAATACTGCCGTCTGGGTATATGATGATTACACCACCTCCCCGGCTTCTGACAGCATTTTCATCAGATCCATCTGTATAGCCTCGGGTCCAGGTGGTGGTGAAATAGTTTATGTTTATGTTTTCGAGTGTTAGGGCCCTCAAAACAGCCTCTACTTTGTCTGATTTGAACGAATCCCAGGAATGTCAAGAATGAAAGGAGGAGCGTCCAGCGACCATTCTTGAAAGTCTGAGCATTTCTAGTGGTTGGTGTTTCTGCTAAAACACCTTGATGATTTGGTTTGGGCCCTGTCTCTTAATGCGGGTTTTGATTGGAGCTTGGAGTTTTTAGCGCAGTGGAAGTGATGGAAGTCGCTTCATCTTCTTGCTCTTTCAGTGAGTTTAAGCACGCCTTGTCCTCCCTTGTAGTGATAGGGGGTCTTCACGCCTCCTGTTGCTTAGCCCAGGCCAGCATTCTGGACCTTGGCTAAGTTGTCAGTGTTGGTTTTGGCAGCTATAGACCATGCCCTTGAGGCGTGCTTCATCTGAGGTCTGACGGATCCTGCGTAAACTTTAGTCAAGATCTTCACATTAGCGCCCCACCTGGTACCACCCAGTTTCGTAATCGCAGCATGTGGACCAAGTAAGCCTCTTGCTAGTTTAGTAGGTAGGGATTGCTTGGTGGGGAATATTCTGGCTGAAGGGAGAATTCTCTTTTTGCGAGACAGGAAGAAGCACGTGTTTTGATCGTGTTGATCGTGACCATCCACCGTTAGACCAATTGAGGATGAAGTTCGTGGCTTCTTGCATCCTATACGCTGCAATGGTGATGTAGTCTGCTTTTATTCATACAGCCAGACGTCTAAATACAGAAGCCTTTAGATTTTCATGGGCAGGTGGTCAACAATGTTATCAATAAAGACAACACAGGACGTGGGCACAATTATGATGCCATGGGGTACTCCTTGTTTGTCCTTCCAGCTTTTCTCGCGCATATCTGTTCATTCACATTCATGTATATATTTTGCCACAAACATGCTTTTAGAGGAGCTTGAAAAGCAAGCTTTCCAGACGTTGTCGAAGGACTTGGTTAGGTCTAAAAAGATTTCTATTATTCATTCTCAGCTTGAAGCTATTTTCTATGTGTTGGTCACCGGTGTGATCTGATTTCCTGTGCCTCTATTCTTCCTGAAGCCTGAGTGGGTGGGGTTAATTTGCCTGTTTTTTTCAGGTGATATTGCAGGTGTTTGTTGACCATGCGTTCCATGAGTTTGCTTTGGCAGCTGAGGAGGCTGATGGGACGATAGCTGCTCTTGCTTTGCTTTGCTTTGCTTCCCCTTCTTCAAGATTGGAATAATTATGTCTTCCATCCAGCTGACCGGAAATACCCCTACTCACCAAGACTAGTTATAAATGTCCAGAAGCTTCTGTTTGACGTGATTGCCCAGGTGTTCAATCATCTCACTTCTGATGCCTTCCTTTCCAGGTGCCTTCTTGGTCTTGAGCTGTCTGATGGAACTATTCAGTTTTTTGGCGGTGTAGTCGTCAGATTATCATTTTACTGCATCGTAAGTTCACCCTTTCCCTTTGTTTATACCTCTACTGTTTTCTCTCTGGGTGTATCTAAGAGCATGTCATCTCTAAAATCCTCTGCAAGCAGGGAGACATCACTTTTCCCAGAGTAAGTATTCCGTTTTCTTTTGGTGGCCTTGCTCTTAGAGTGAACTGGTGACCGTCGTTTAGGGTCTTTGTGAGAACGAACAATTAAGTTCAGAACAGTGTGAGTCTCCTGACATACTTTCTCCTCATCAAATGCACCTCTTGCTGTGTTGTAGATTGTTGTGATTTCTGGAGTTAGGTCTTTTTCAGGCTGCTTTGTTGTCGATGAGCGTTGTTCTGCTAATGAGAGATTCAGCAGGACTGGTTTTCAAAATTCCTGTCATATATCTTCTGGGTGTCCTCTGTGACTATAGCGAGGTCTGGAATACATGCTTCAGGCTTGGGGCAGGCAGGTTGAATTGACGTCGGGCTTTTTGATGAGGATGAGACAGTTTTTGGTCATAAAGTTTTCGATATGTTCTCCTCTACTGTTCAGGTCTTGATATCCCCAGATTAGTAAGTGCCCGTTAAAGTCCCGGATGTAAGCAGGTCTTAGGAAGACGGGGAAAGGGTATAGAGATGCAGGTCTTTGTCAGGTGAGCAATAGAAATTGATGATTATGATTTATCTCCCGTGGAATAAAGCTTTCATTGCAATGAATTCACTGTCTCCTAGTGACTTCCCAGTCTCTATTGCTCGGATGGTGTTCCTTATGAGGGTGAAAATGCCTCCTTTGGAACGTTTGATTCCGTCATGTCGGCAGAGATCGTAACCTCTGGAAGAGAAGCGATGACCATCTATATTTTGTGCCTTATGGATACAGAAGGTGCACTCTTGCTCTGTTTTGAGCTTGTATTTCTTATTGCGAGGACCTCCAGCGTTCCATTTTACGAAGACTAGCGGTGAAAGTTACGTTTCCTACTGACTATGCTGACTGGCTAGCATTTAATGTTGCTGTCTTCGGTTGAGTCTTTGATTCGAGTCACCAGTCACTAGAGGTGTGTCCTTTCGAGGCGCTCTCATCGCACGGTGTACCACGGGACAAGCATCATGTCATCCAATATCTGTTTGCATGGCCATATGGGTAGAACAAGTGCATTTCTAGTTCTCTTCTGTAGGGTAGGTTATACAGGTACAGAAGTTCTGCATCCTGTCATTAGCTAATATTCTTCGCGATCGTGGCAGCACATGGTTTTATTTCGGAGTACCCTTCTCCTAGATTGGTTGCCTTTAATGGTTGATGAGCACAGTCTGCTCAGGTTAGAATCTCAGACTTGTACTTCTCGTTTGTGTCAGGAACAATGATTTCTTACAGGGTATGGAAATTTGACCTTACGCTCAACGCTTGTGTGACCCTAGGTAAAGCTCTAGAGCTCATGGAGATACGCAAGCTGTTCCGACACAAAAAGGCATATACTCCAGGAACAGAAAACGATAACAAATGCAAAAGCTACGTTTGAAATAGACATACAAGACTTTAATTATAGATTATGCAAAGAATGTCCTTATATAAAATATCCCTTAGAAAATTGTCATTCGTCATCGCGTTTGATACCGGTTTAATGTGCTCTCACTTTCACAACGAACCGTTCATATGAAATCTATTTGATTAGTGTCAGTTTGCGTTCTTGCGTCTCAAAATTGCTTGCACTGAAAGCAAAAACAAAAAATTACTTGCTGATAGCTTGTGTTTTGAGTACCATCAACTCTCCACTGGTCTCATCGTCTCATTACTCCAATTATATTTCTTGTTCTAAGATTAGAAATTCCAAATGCTCCTGCTAAATATTGAAACGTCACAAACAACATAAATGATTTATTATCCCTGGAATGACATTAAGACATTATCAAGGGCCGATAAACAATGCACTCGTTATTCTACAAGAATGTTCTTGACCATCTTTTGTCAAATTGCTCGTAGACGTTCTAGAGTGAAGCAGAAGCACCCGCCAACTTGAATCCTGAAGTAGGTGATGACGTAACCTTGAGTTGTTATGATGGACCGCCGTGCCTCGACGTGGGATTTTCTTGAGTGCAATTGCATGAATCAATATGTTCTTAGTATGCTTTTAGTTGGAAGGTTGTTTAACTTACCTTGAGGTTGTCTTGGGGAAATTAAGAAAGGCTCTGCCAGATCACCTACAATGGAAGTGCTTAAAGTGAAGAGATATACGTGTCAGTCGAGGTAGCATATGGTCTTACTGACGGCCAGTGCATTGTAAATGGCCGCAAACCAAGCTATCCTAGACTCTTTGTAGGTGTAAGCGATGATAATGACTGTTATATCACACTTGCTACAAGCCGCAAAGCGCAGCTTCGCCTGCACGTTCAACGCGAAAGCGACCGTGTGAGTCTCCAGATAACACGGGTTCACCAGAGGCTGTGTGGCATGGCAAATTTGCAGTGCCCAAAGTATTAAAATATGGGGGTAGCCCAGGCTTGAGGGGGGGAGTTTTAGGTAGGTGTTGCACGAAGTCTCAGTGAATGCTTTTTTGGAGATTTTTGAATATATTGAGAATGAGAAAAGACCACTTGCTCGTCTATATCTGCACCCTTATTTAAGATGGCGGCCCCCGGTTTTATCTACGCAATGGACAGCGCCTGAGAAATCGTATGCAATTTCAGGTAGTCCCCAGAATTGCAAAAAAATAGTTGGTTGACAGATCTTTTGGACCACATTTTTGAATCGTTACACTGTATGAAATTTGGTTTTAGGATCCTAACGTTGGCTTATGACGTTCATCGGCAGGGAAGTGGTGTTTTAGGGGTTAAAGATACTGATTTTGTGTACTTAATCCTTTTTTCTGTAACCTACCTTGCAGTAGGAGTGAAAGAGTAAAAATACAAGAAATAATAAGGTTTCTGTGGTGATTTGACTCAAAACCGGTTTCGTTTTCTGCATAACGTTTTCGACAGAGTGAAGAAAGGGTGAAGAGTTCATCGGCGTGTGTTATAATAGGCAAACCCATTGAAAATTGCTCTTGACTATTAAACTGCCATTTTATTTGTGCTACGGTGTAGTTAGATGGCTAGAAAGGCAAAATTCGACTGGTCAAATCTGGCATACTGTAGTTAGGCTAGAAACCAGGTTTCCCACTTTTTCTAAAAATGATTCTAGATCCATATTCAAGGCATTTTGGCCTTTAAACAATATTTCCCCAGTATTCTGAATCTGCATTCAGGTGACGATGTTGTTCTGTATAATTGCATTTGCAGTCTCCAGGTCTGTTCTCATCAACCCCAAAATTTCAACGAAACGTTGTTTTGGCTCTTCATTTCTTCAACCAAGAATGGAAGCCTAACGATGGTCAGAAAATGTCAGGCCGAAACGCTGTTCAATGAAATGTTGGAGGTAGTTAAACAGACCACAAAATTACAGCTTGATTATTCATTACCAGTTCCATGCTTCAAAAAACGCGAGGCACTCTTCGATTTTTACAATCTTGGGTGCATACAACTGGAAAAATACAGATTTGAGCCAGCCATTGCCGGGCTTCAATGGAATTCACTTTTGCTACAAAACCGGGACGCCATCTCAGAATGAGTGATCTGGAAACATTACATCTAGCACTCCCATCGGTCTGAAAAGACATTGTTTACAATTGCCATTAGAACAGGCACGGCCGTCGCATTGTCTTAGGCTACACTGCTGAACTTTTTCACTGCCAATCGATCGGAATTGCCTCGCGCTACTAAACAGACTTTGTTGTCATAATTATAAGGAGCCAACGGCACGAGTTTGATCTCAATTCAGATTTCGAGGGCTAGTGATGCTTTTTATTTATGTCGACACCCGTTTTTGTCACAGATATTCTCTGGTTTCTACATACATGAAAGTGTGCGACAGTCATATGAATAGGACTGCAGATCCTCTCAAAGAAGATGGTAACACTGAGAAGTTTCGAGGCTTGAACAACGACGATCGAATTGGCAGCAATTACACCAGAAACACAGTTCGACAGAGCTGAGCTAAAAAAATACGAATTCTTTTCGATTATTTTTTCTCTCAAAATTTCACATACCTATGTCTTTAGTTTCCGAGTAACGAAACAATTGCCAAAATATGAAATATTTTACTTTCGCTCTTCGTACTTATGTATAATAGCCAAAATCCTTAGTTGTCAGTTTTCTAGGAGGCAGATAGATCTTAAGTGAAACTATCTGGGTGTTGACAATCTCAACGAAGAGTGCAATTAAAAGTTGTATTTAAAAAACATGTGACATGTTATGCTCTGGCGATTTTCAGAGGGGCGAGGAAACGACATCTGTTTCTTACATTCTGGTTGACTAGGACATGGTCGCACCTCCTTTGAATCAGTTCCACAACTGCTGGCGTTTGCCCGCATTTCTGAGAAGTCTTTTAGGCAGATGCGTACGCGAACTTGTAGACCTGGCCCACACGTTGTGGAGCAGGGCTTCCACGCAAACCATTGGCCCCACATTGAGTGAACTGGAGAAATGGAAACGCATATGTTGATATGTTGTGCGATGAACTTGCAATTCGGTAAAACATAGCTCAAAATTTAGTAGAGAATGTTCGACTTCGGAATACAATGCAGAGATGGCCTTCAACACCAAACGAGAAAATACAGTCCGGAGACCAATGCTTGCCTTCCTTTCTGGTTGCAAGAACTGTGGTCAACAAGAATAAGTTCGATTGCTTTAGCTAACCTTAAGCATTATCCCCCTTCCGTTAATATTGCAAAATCTAATGCAATCTTAATTACGTTCTGCCCATTCTAAAGTAGCACCAATTGTATAGGGCGTGTCCCAGCACACTCTCGAATATGAAATGTTGAATGCCAGAATGAAAGTGACTGGAATCAATGCATACAAGTGCACGAAAGTGCTACACTGTTCACAAAATGGTCGAAATTTTCTACGAAATGCAATCAGTTCAACGCAGGTATCGAGCAATATAGACAGCTCTTGGAATAGAGCACTGACAGAATATCCAACTTCACGATAAGGCAATTTTAAAAACAGTTTGCTGCAAAATTAATAATTGTTAGCCCTTTGGACTTGGTAGATACAGTATGCATTTTATGAAACACATAGCTCAGTGAGTGAGAAACGAAAGGAATGTTAAAGCTCACTAATGCTTTCGCTCCACCTTACGGGTGATAAAATGAGTTGGGGTAAAATCACCAAATCCCGTTCATTTCTAGTTACAGGGCGTACTTACGTACTCCAGAATCATTGGTCAAGGCGTAAGATTGGTTTGAACAAAGAATGGCAAAATCTGAAATTTAAAATATCAGTTTATTTTTCCTGAAGCAATTAGAGGGATGTATGTCCTGATCTCCTTGATATACAGGAAGTGTACGCGTATCACAATATTCACAAACAGATGGACAAGTCTAATTTTTGATGGGCGGTATTTAAACACTGACGAAGTGATTCCTTGAAATTGTTCGGTCGCTCAGATATCGGCTGACTACTTTCCGTTCCTATTTCCCGTTACCGAATCAGGACAATCGCTGTACATTGGATAAAATAGACCTTTAAAATCACCTGATTTGTGTGAAAGAAATAATACATAGGTTTCCCAAAGGGACGCGAACTTGAATTATCACGGAAATATACTTTCCGCGCCATACATGCCATTGCTGGATTTGACGTAATCCCGTTAGTGTTTGCGTATTTACGCGAATACAGGGAGATTCAAGGCCCAGTCATACAGCCGATCACGCATGAATCACTCATACAACACGCACAAATTCAATTTGTGCGTGTTTTGATCGTCGAGAAATTGACCAAATTTTCCGGGTGTAGAGGTTAGAAATCACTGACAAATAACTGACGAATCACCTATGGCCCACGCACATATCACTTACAATCACTGATGAATCACTGACATATCGCGCATATCGACGCATACATGTACAAGCCAAAATGATATGGTATTCCACGAACCTTCGACGCATGCCTCACGCATGAATCACTGACGGATCACGTTCAAACACTTTTGTAAGTGATTGTCAGTGGATGTCAGTGGAATGAACGTCATATATGCGTATTTCATGCGTGATATGAAGGTGGGGCGTCAGTGGACGGACGTGGACGTGCGTGATTTCGAACCAGTTCTGCCGCATAAGCACTGATGGCAAACGCGTGTCCAGCGCATAATCACGCATACTCGACGCATAAACTACGCACGTCAACTCACGAATTACGCACACCCGCCGACGCAGAGTTGTGCGTTGGAAAATTTTTGAACCGTTCAAAACTCAAAATCGCGCACAAACCCCCTCGACGCACATCCACTTACATTCACTGATGCTCCACGTTGGTTCCACCGACCAATTACGAATACGACGCAAGCTTCAGGCATAAGCGAAAATCTGTGCGTGATTCATGAGTGATTCGTGCGTAATCGGATGTATGACTGGGCCTTCACGTAGCTTTAAACTCGAAACTTGTGGCACCTTTTTAATTCTTATTTGGCTAGACATCGAAACTATTTTTATTTTGATAGGGTTCTCAATCTTTCGTCTTTGATTTAGTATAAAATTTGCGTGATTTTTGTGGATAAATGTTCTTAAATTCCTGCTGAAACAAGGCCTTTTTAGAAAATCTTTATTATTTCAGGGTTTGCTGGATATCATCCAACTAGAATGGATTATTAACAGATATGATTTCATGTTCATTGCTAATTTTTTACGTCCTTAATTTACTTGCATCTGTTTATGTCAAACTGCAAATAAATTACGCATTATAAGAATTGACCATTTTTTTCCTAAGAGTTTGTAGAAATGATTTTTTCCACATTCAACATAAATTCCCATCTTGCATACCTGTAGCAGAATAGAATACATTAAAATACACTACAATTATACTAAACATATTTCATTCAAGATTCTTTAAAAAGCACATGTACCGATTGTCCAACTTCCTCAAATAAACGTGATGCAGAGCTGAAAATACGAGGGCAAGAAATAACACTGAAAAGGGAAAAGTTTGAAATAGGGAAGAAGGAAAGGGAAGAGAGGCTTGAAATGGAGAAGAAAGGGAGGAGAGCTTAGCTAAAGAACGCAACATGTTGAATCTCATCGCAAAATTAACTAAACAATTTGACTAAATTGAAATGACTGATTTGTGTCAGATGTTATTTGAATGAAAATAAAAGAAGTTGCATTCGCAGAGAGATTTGTAGGTAGTTTGTAATCTAGCGGATATATACTACGATAACTGGACACCCTGAGCTCAGTTATTCGGTTGACGTTTAATTTCGCTTTCACGTAAAAATTTAGCTGGCTTTGAATCCTAACATCCACCAGCCATAGCGGTAGAAGAGTTGTTTTTTATACGGTAACTTGATGCATCATGTTGTTTTCGTTCTTGCTGTATGACTACAGATTTACAGAATTTCTTGCGAAAATATAATTGTCTTTCTCCAAATACAAAGCACCGGCATACTTACAACAAACCAGAATGTTCCGAAATTTTGAAGTCATGTTTAGAAATCTTGATTTTTTTTAAGCGTTGACATCATTATGTTACAGCGTGCAGGCGCGCGTTGACTGCATCAGAATTGCTTTACCGCGTATGTGCTCATGACTTCATACGGTATTATGGACCACACATTCGCAACTCAGACATTGGTATATCCCAGAGGGGGAGCCACTCTCCTGAATTATCAATCTCAGCTTCCGGTTAGTGTTTTATGACGGGAAATTTGTGCATATATTTTGCTGTCTGGTACAACTAAATAAAATAATTTTGGCATTGAAACGATGTTCAGTCTTCCAATAGTAGAACTATTGGTTTCGTGAGTACTTTTGGCAATGCTACAGATCGTGCAATTGCAAAATTCAAACTGTAGTGCATATTGATTTTGTCGTCTGCTTGCACATGGCAGCGTATAGTTACTCCAAACAGTTTGGTATTCAGGGTTCATGTACTGAGAAAATTATTAAAGTGTATTTAAGCTCGAATTATGGGCAGTGTCTATGCCAAACGCACTTATATAATGTTTTTGTTTTAGAAATTTATTAATTTTGTTCGGATTAAAAATGCGCCACTGCAAAGAATTCACTGTAGTAAAGCGTTCTCAAATGAGCAGTCTTTTGGGAAGCAGTTAAGTGGCCAGTAAAAATACCTTTGGTTGTATTGTGCATGAGCCATAGATTGACTGTGAAATGGTCATAAAACGAAGCGTTGAATAATTCAACATAACTTACATAGAATATCGTGCTCACACAAGCACTGATGGTCTTCTTTCAAGTTTTCATCACTAAAGGTTAGATGAAAACAAAGAAGGTCACAATACCGCTGACAGTTGTAACACCTTACAATGTAAATAGATGTTGCCGTTCACCAACCTTGTCACGAACCCTGCCTCGTTTAGTTCTTAGTTCTGGGTCCACAAGTAATCCTGAACCGTAGGAAAAAGGACATACCGTGATCCTAGACTTTTGGGCATGAAAATGGATTGTTCTAGAAGTCCCTCGACCCCCTCAACCCCCACACCCCTCGACCCACGACCCCTTCGACCCACGACCTGTAGAATAGAGGTATTTGTTCGCTTTTTACATGTTTCACATTCTTGTTACGTCGCTGAGTGACTTTCCCGTAAGACATACCTACACGTGGGTCTGCTCTGGCTCAAGTCTGGTGATTAAAAACAGAAAGTGACGTGAGAACGTGGTCTTGAATAGCGCATTGTGAGCGCGCTATCGTTGTCACGGGAATAGTTCCACCAACAGCCCAGTTCTATTAAACTTAGGGAGAGAGTACGTTAACATAAATGTACATAATTTCATATTTTTATTATTTGCTTTATGTTGTGTACTCGTTTACAATATACTTCATATAACGTTGAAATACTTTTTAATTAACAGTTTGTTTTTCCAAACTGTATTTTCTGGTGAAATTACAGTTTTTTCGGTTCCTCGCATTTTCCGCAAAAGAGCTGAATCTGCAATTTACTGAAGAGCAGAAGAAACGATTACACTCTGCCAGGAACGATGTTTGTAACGTTGGTAGGTCTTTGATTTGATTTGGTCGCGTTGTTTTTTTTTTCTGTTTTTGGCTTTCCAACTTGCCGAATCGACTCGGAATGCCAGCCGAGTTCAAGGCCCAACTCCTTGGTCCAGCGCTTGTTCTGTGTTCAGATGGAGTCGAGCTTGTGTAGACTGGGTCGAGGGGGTTGTGATTCGTGGGTCGAGGGGGTCGTGAGCCATGGGTCGAGGGGGTCGTGGGGTGTGGGGGTCGAGGGGTTTTTAAAACAATCCCATGAAAAGGTGACCAATTTTCGTTGGTGCCACAGTGCTCTATGGGTACCTCATGCTTGAAAATGACTGTCTGGCAAGTTCGGTGTGGTCAGGGGAGCCAAGAGAATAGCATTCAAAATTGCGCCAGATCAACTTGTCTGGTAACCCTTGAAACTGCCTTCGATACCTACTACGTAATTCACTGTATCAAAATTGGTTACTGTCAGGCAATTTCAGCCAGACAGTTTTAAGCAGGGTAAAAATTGATCTAGATTAATCCAAGAGGTAACCGCATGAAACCAGTTGCAAAATATTCACCGTAATCTCAGGTATCACGGATAAATAATGCCAGACAAATCTAGTGGTGGGTTAGTCCCGCCGGACACGCCCAAATATCCGAGTTGATCAACCCACCAGGTATCCTTTCGAAACTAATTGCGAGATGTTCAGCATCACTGCATAGTTATATGCCTGACAATTTCAATGATGGCATGCTTCTGACGGAAGATTATCTAAAAGGGTAATAAAATGAGCTAGATCAGCCTAAGAGGTAACCGCATGCAACCAGTTGCAAAATATTCACCGTAAGCCTAGCTATTTAGGAATTTAATGCCATAATTGAACAGTAAAGCCTGGCTGAACAAAAACTTTTTCAATGGCCGCATTTTGCCTATGATAAGGTGGACAGCTCCCAAGCATAGTGTATCTATGTTCTGATTTTTTACTGGTCACAATGCACATACCATAGCATCTGAGTTGCTGACTTTCTCACCAATGGGAGTGGATGTTGGCAAATTCTCGTCTACAAGCTAGTCATCAAACATGGGGGGGTACCATAAACGTTTTCCATAGGCACAGTCTGACCTATGGTAAAAGTTAAAAAAGGAGGCTGTTGTGCAACCTGGATACTACTGTAGTAGAGCGAGTGCTCATACATTTACAATATACAGTACATTCAGCAACTTTACATGTATTTTTATTATTTCAAATCATAATGCAGATACTGTACATAAATACAAAGTGTATAGGTGTGATATATAGATAAGAAAACAAGAAGAGGCAACAGACGCAACAAAACTAGTCGTATAAAACTGACACAAAATCTGTCTAAATTTTCAAGTAACTATTTATTGACATGCTTTGTAAGTATATAAATTTACCAATTTTACAGCATTTAACAGAATTTTTGTTATTGTCCAAACTGTGGAATATTATTTGAAAGTGGCAAAAAATGCAAAAAAGACTAAACGAGGTTAAACTGTTCACCAGGTATTCTTAGGGTTTGTTTGTAAAGATTTTGAATTTCTGTTGATGTCAAAGCATTTTGGAGTGCAAATGTCTACTTAGAGACTGCTCAAAGTTATCGCCAATTTCATTATCGTACCCACCTTTCATCCGGAGTCTTGCTGCTGGCATGACATTACAGTTCAAGCCATGTGTTAGGAAAGCGTACATTTTGTACACTCGAACAAGCTGTGAACGCTCCATGTACCACTTGAATTGTGAAAATTTTTATTTCAAATGATTGACCCAGCACACTGCTGTACAATCTTCAAGATGTAGATTTTCCTAACAAAATAAACAAGTGAAGAAATAAAGAGAAACATTTGAAAACGAGACCTATAAAATTACTTTCAGGTCTGATAATTATGATACAGAATTATAAAAAATTGGGAAAACCAATCCAGAGATTAACCAGAAAGACTGAAATATATACACATTTAATTCCAACAAAGAACTAATTCCAAAGAAATTGGAAAAAGTCAAGACGAAAACCTGTAGCTCAACTGCAAACTGCTAACATGCCAAAAATGAAAGTGAAAACAACAAAACTTAAACTATAGAATACATCAATCATAGTCCTAAGTTGGCCAAACTTTTCAGTTTCAAACAATAATAATTACAAGTGTTAATTGTTCATAATGTGTTCATAGTGTACAACAAACTATGTGACCCATTATACCCAAGGAATAGCTACCAGGATCCTGAAAATAGGCTAGCAGAATTTGAAAGCATGGCTTCGACTGATCAGATCATTTAGAACCTGCCACGTACATGTATCCGCTTCTCTAGAACAACAAAACTGGAGTCGGTCAGTATCAACGACAGTTTTACAAAATAAAACATGAAGAATGTCGAAATAAATTTGAATACATCAACGGCAATTTAAAACATAATTGCAGTAACGAAAATAGCACTTGGTATCCTGTTTCAGCGACAAGCAGAAAATAGAAGACTCGGTGCCCAGTAGTCAACTTGGCAAGTACTGGCCCGGGTTTTCACGTGGAATCAAGTAAAATAATTTCATATATCACTCACATCCCTCGATTCCAATGCTTTTACATGCCAAATCCAGTGTATTACTTACCAGGGGGATAGGAAGATTGTTATTCAAGGACATAGAGTGGTCACCTGAACAACACAATTTTCTTTAATTTTAAATTTTTCAACGGTGATGTCCACCCGGTAACGGTCTCAACTCCATAAGCTCACCGGCTCTGCAAATTTACAAGCTAGTTTGCAGTACAGAAATCTGCAGCACTGACGAAAACTTTTATCCAACACATTTTACACGTTTGTCTCCGTGTAACACTGCCAGTACGATACTAACAGTTAAATAATTGACTGTGTGGAGAATAACATCCAAACAAAAAACAGACGGTAATCTCTACTCTAGAGCCTTTTTAACATGCGAATTCAAATAGCTTCGTGTAACTTACTTGACTGTAAGTTACACGAAGTCGACTGCACTTAGTCTGGGTTCAGAGTGCAGATAGAAATTAATAGAATGTAAGTAAATTGGGAGGTGTCATTGACCACAATGTACCTTCGTGGCCATCCTGACGGCCAAAAAATAGCCACGTTAAGGTGATTTTTCGTCAAAATAGCCAACCGTAAAAATATAATAAGTTGATAATTTGCTGGTGTGCGGACCAGAACTTCCGTGTGGTGACAATGAAAAGTAGCATGGCCACGCCCATGCATGCTGCGTGAGTAGTAATATACAGTAGGGCCTTGGCAGTTATTATATTGAGGATTCCTGTGAGGCTCCTGGAAAGAGGTCACGCCTCCGGTCAGCCAAAGGTCAATGGGTCGTCGTTTTTTGCATGTGAGGATGTGTCGTCACTGTTTTACGCCATCATCTAAAAATACGGAAAAGACGGAGAAAGTGTCACTTGAGCAGTATCCGGTGGTGCGAATGAGTAGGGTCTACGTTTTGATTACGCAGTCAGCAACAGTGGGTTTATTCATGTGTGGAGCATCCGGATAGAGGGCTGGGGAGGGGGGTGCTGTAGCCCCCCAGTTTTTTTCAGTGCTGCGCCGGCCCATGATCTATAGGCGGTGCACCACAGGGGAGCTGGGGAGCTTGCAGCCACCCATGTTTATATATGTATTAACCATAATCAATACAGATTTACTCCAAAAAAATGATGAACCGAAATCACAGGACAACTGAACACTAAGTACGCTAAGTGACAGATGGTCATCCAAGGACAAACTCCTGAGATGGCTAAAAACAAACAGGCTACAAATAGACAACAGTACAACGCTATGATTTCTCGGCAAGCTAAAGAAGGAGTCCAAAAACAAACAACAGGGAATTCCGTCCTAACGCGTCCAACCTACAAAATTTAAAAAGGAAAATAATATTTATAAAGCACACAACAATCAATAAAGATCTATATTTAAAAATATATGATGAACCAAAATCACGCGACAACACTAAGTACGCTCGGCTGAGTGGCAGATGTTTGTGTTTTAAAAATCGGAGGCATTTTGGAGAAATGCTCTTGCAGAAGTGTTGATACCCATATGATACGTTTAGTCACACCACACAAAGTATCATCTAGGACCACTGATTTTATCTTTTCGTGAGTGTAAGATGCTTTCCCGTCAGTAAAGCGTACGCCCTCAAGAAGGCAGGAACTTCTGGGTCTTCTTTTTAAGGCTTACCAAGAACATTAAGAAATTTCTTTGTACTCATAGCTTGGATTCTTGGTGTAATTTCGAATTTCATCTGCTTCCTCACGTAACTCGCTCATCGGTTTTTCCACGGGTGGGATTATTCACCACTACGCAATCCTGTATCACGCGTTAGCCGGCAGTCGTGCACAGGCACACGCCCATAACACCCATGGAATTGAAAGACTTTGTGCCGTACTGTGCATCATGGGCGGCGCACCACAGGGGGGCCGAGGGGGGGGGGGGCTTTAGC
>NMRA01000583.1:146752-188090 GCA_002633005.1 Phoronis australis | reverse complement strand
GGGGGGGGGGGGGGCTTTAGCATTACTACAGAAAAAATTCTTGCGGCTTTCCGCTAGTCAGGCATCAGAACATCGTACTGTTTCGCAATCCGGCCACAAAATTCACACACAATTAACATGCACGCAATGTAACCGCTGTTCCTAAGCTGTAAGTTGAACTATATTTTGTTTGAATAAAGCCAGTGCGTAAATAGTAACTCGGTTGTGGTGTTCTTTATTCTTTGTGTGCAGTATCCATGGGCTAAGGCTTATCGCACGAGAATTGCGAAACAGTCAATCAATCTTCATTCAGGTACAAAGGTGAGCCGTGACCTACATAAGCCTACCGACTGTCGACTCTGATTTGTGTCCTTTTTAAGGTAAGTTAATGTAAACGGTATTCTTGTTCGATAATATAATTGCTAGGTATGTAACAGGCCATATACCTTGTGACTGCTCAGTGTCTTCGTACACTGTCTAGGTGGAGGTGAACTTGATTATAGTGTAGGTGAGCATACACAATCAACAATGTGTTCCCGAGGTTATCAATGATGCACTGTACCATGCAATAACATTGTCTGACTTCAGTGCTAGTTTTTATACCTTGCTAATATTATATATGACAAACAAGGTACAGTCAGACCTTACACGGTGAGAACCTTCAACTGCTGGTATATGGCATGCAAATGGGCCCAGGCTAGTAGTTTCTGGTCCTGCTTTGATGGGAAAATAAAGCAGTTTTTCACCCTTAGGGCTTTTTAAAATACTCATACAATGTGAGTAAAATACACTTGGGGAGAGTGGTCCTGACAAAAGGTTGTATGATATTTTATTGATGATAGTGACATCATTGTCAACATGTGTGAGCACTAAGCTTTACTATAAAGACAAGTATAATATTATGTGAATCAACGAATCATTAAATATGAATAGGGCCGGTAGACCTTTTTCTCGATCTCTATCTCGTCTAGGAGACCACGACACACAGTCAATTAACTATGGCCCACAACTGGTTTGAATTGTAATTGATAGTATGGGTGGACCAAAGAAATGCATGACCTTCCTGAAATAAGAGAAAAATAGAATAAGTTTGAAAACCGTACGAAGAACACGTGCAATTGAACTGCTGTTGAGGTGGTATTCGCAAGCCATCGTAACCCTCTTATGTGTATATGTTATTGGGGTGTTGTCTCATCAGGCACCCCTTAAGGTGTTATCCTATTTGAATGGCGTTGAAGATTTATCCACACGACTGCTGAGTCCCTATCGGTTTCAATCGCATACTCTATTTCATTTAGGTCAAGTGATATTTAAACTAGATCGGGAGGGAACGCGTTACGACTGTGTGGCGCCATATATATCAGTGTTCCGTGCAATGTCGATGAACACGAGTGCGACATTGGCCAGCACTGTGTGATTATATGATTACAATACGAAAAAGTGTCCCTCACACTTACAGTATTTATCACAATGGGTTCTCCTTGATTGGTAGCATTTCAACACTACCTACAATAACCGAGTGACACCGCTGCGAGTCCACAATCCTCGTTGCTGAGTCAACCTTCCAACACTGACCGGTGCGCATGTAGGTGTCTATTTTTAACGGCATTGTTACCGGAAAGCAAGCACAATGTCAGAAGTGCATTGGTTTTTATGTGGTTCGACAATAATATTTTTATTGGTAATACCCTTTGCTCATACATTGAGTCAATATGCTTGATTGCACTAGACCGTGTTACACAAATGTTGTGGATAGGCACTCGCTTTCATTGCTAAACAACAATGCACATGCGCACTTATCAGATCGCTTGGGAGCACCGTCATGAGTTGTTGTGACCGTTTTTGTTCTGTTTGTGTACGCACGTCAACTCATCGACTGTATATAGCTTCAACTGATATTTTGTTCATTTGAATTGCCAAATGACAAGCATAACCAGGGGGTAATCTAAAGTTCTGCGATGCCAATGACATTGAGAGGGTTGCTGGGACTTTTTCACGGACAAAAACAGCACTTCCCGCAAATTTCCAAACCCCCATCGCTGTCTTTCGAGTATCCGAGGAGCTAAAGGAGGTAAACCTGACCTCTTAAATGTTAGTCCCGATTATTTGAAGGAAATACCAATATCGAATTCCGAACATGGTACAAAATTTACATTGAAAAGATTGCAATATAAAAAGCGAATTTTGTCCGCACCCCGNTACGTGCACATACAAGAGAACACACTAGAAACTTTCAGCTTTGATGCCCATAAAATTCTTACGGCAAAGCGCTGGCGTAAACAGCTAACTGGGTCTCACCGGGTAAGGTTTTGTAGGACTTCGCCGACTTGTCGGTGTAATTAGCCGTATATCTACTGAACAATAGATTTTTAATTCAGTAAAAGTGTGTGATTTCTGAAAGCAGAAGCTTGTAGAATTTGACTTTTGACTTTATATCAATCTGCAATAATTGTGTCACGTGACCATATCAAAAAGATAGGTATACCCGTCAAAACAACAGTATCAATTACACTATGACAAATTTTTTGTAGATTTGAATGTTCATAATGTAATCTCTAATTAAAAGCGATATTACAGTGTTTTAAATAATTGTTTCGTTTTCATTTTATGCAACTTTTTTGAGTACATGTGTATAATCGTGTTTAGTTGTGGGTCCAGACATAAACAATGTTTTTACGCGCCTACATATACATGAAATGTTTGGGAGCATTGTGACGTCATCCCTGTCAGTCCGGCGTCCGTTGAGGTCTATTCAAAACCCTTGATTATAGTGTTCATGAAATTATGTATTTACCACTTTGATCCTTTCTTAGTGGAAGGGGATGAACGTATTTGTGGACGGATCTGACTGCCTGTGTGCGCCTAGTAGTAATTTTTTTTTTTACGCTTACCTCTGTATCTTCTGAGTTCCTTAATAGATATTCATCGAATTTTTGAAAATAGATAGATAATAGTAAAATGACGCTACCTGCTCGTTTTCGGATGGATTCGGGGGCATTCGAGCCCCTTAGTGACCATTGTTATTGTTTTCGAGTCTGTTTTGGCGTCTGCCTTTTTATCGCACAAATTACTCTAAAGGTGAATCTTGGCATATTGTCCTAGTGTGAGGAGCACGGCTTATGATGATTTCCGGACATCTCCTACTACTGTGGTGCCTCCTAGTGGCAGTTTTTCCATCGACGTCTCTATCTCTTAATGAAGCATCGAACGCCAAAGCTCGTCAAAATATGTTTCAAACAATTCCTGGCAAAAGACCATCTCACAACGTCTACTATAGTGAAGGAATTTCAGAAGACTTCCCAAAATTCACGAATTTTGAAAATACGCGCGAATGAAAAACTATGTAGTCACAGTAGAGTTTCTAATCTCCCTCACACTTATGATACATTCGAGCATACCAGCACAGTCTTTCTACAAACAGCTGACTGACAAGATGGCCATTAACGGTAGATTATTGTGTGGTCGCACTCCGAATCTGAGGTCGACAGCCCAGTATCAAGCAAACCAGTGAAGCAAACAATTCTACAAAAAGAATTCGAAGTGCATATTTAATATTTCGATATTACTAACTGACTAATTTTAAACAGGCGTACATCAACTGTCCCCTTATCAGGCTGGAAGTCACCATTGTTTTGTTAGCATTAAAGAGCAAAGGTAATATTTTCCATATAAAGGAAATTTGCTACGCCTATGGCTTGCCAAACCAAATAGGGTGACGTGTTTGACCTTGTGTCAGAAAAATCAAATAAGTGACAAGGAGTAATCGTTTTTGAAATTTGAAACTAAAAGAAAATTTCTTTCACATAATCAGAAATTCAAAATTTTTACCAACAAGCCGTAAAGATAACTTGTGAACAGGTTGGCCTCTTTCAGTGGCAGAGAACCTCTTTGAATAATGCAATTTAGTCCGTTCTTTGCGTTCCAAGCCACTTTAAACCCTCTGCAGGATCTTCATTAAATGTGGAAAGTGTATTTATATGAACTCGTCAGCTTACACTCTGTGGTGGCATTACAGCGTCATTTTATCTTCACTTGAGAATGAAACAAGTAAACTATGTTTCGAAATATCGTGTGTCTTTTAATTATGTCGCTGGGTCAGTTACTGTATCCGTCAGCTTATACTCTGTGGTGGCATTACAGCGTCATTTTATCTTCACTTGAGAATGAAACAAGTATGTTTCGAAATATCGTGTGTCTTTTAATTATGNGTATAATCGTGTTTAGTTGTGGGTCCAGACATAAACAATGTTTTTACGCGCCTACATATACATGAAATGTTTGGGAGCATTGTGACGTCATCCCTGTCAGTCCGGCGTCCGTTGAGGTCTATTCAAAACCCTTGATTATAGTGTTCATGAAATTATGTATTTACCACTTTGATCCTTTCTTAGTGGAAGGGGATGAACGTATTTGTGGACGGATCTGACTGCCTGTGTGCGCCTAGTAGTAATTTTTTTTTTTACGCTTACCTCTGTATCTTCTGAGTTCCTTAATAGATATTCATCGAATTTTTGAAAATAGATAGATAATAGTAAAATGACGCTACCTGCTCGTTTTCGGATGGATTCGGGGGCATTCGAGCCCCTTAGTGACCATTGTTATTGTTTTCGAGTCTGTTTTGGCGTCTGCCTTTTTATCGCACAAATTACTCTAAAGGTGAATCTTGGCATATTGTCCTAGTGTGAGGAGCACGGCTTATGATGATTTCCGGACATCTCCTACTACTGTGGTGCCTCCTAGTGGCAGTTTTTGCATCCACGTCTCTATCTCTTAATGAAGCATCGAACGCGAAAGCTCGTCAAAATATGTTTCAAACAATTCCTGGCAAAAGACCATCTCACATCGTCTACTATAGTGAAGGAATTTCAGAAGACTTCCCAAAATTCACGAATTTTGAAAATACGCGCGAATGAAAAAGTCTGTAGTCACAGTAGAGTTTCTAATCTCCCTCACACTTATGATACATTCGAGCATGCCAGCACAGTCTTTCTACAAACAGCTGACTGACAAGATGGTCATTAACGGTAGATTATTGTGTGGTCGCACTCCGAATCTGAGGTCGACAGCACAGTATCAAGCAAACCAGTGAAGCAAACAATTCTCCAAAAAGAATTCAAAGTGCATTTTTAATATTTCGATATTACTAACTGACTAATTTTAAACAGTAAAGGCGTACATCAACTGTCCCCTTATCAGGCTGCAAATCACCATTGTTTTGTTTTCATTAAAGGTCAAAGGTAATATTTTCCATATAAGGGAAATTTGCTACGCCTATGGCTTGCCAAACCAAATAGGGTGACGTGTTTTACCTTGTGTCAGAAAAATCAAATAAGTGACGAGGAGTAATCGTTTTTGGAATTTGAAACTAAAAGAAAAATTCTTTCACATCAACAGAAATTCAAAATTTTTACGAACAAGCCGTAAAGATAACTTGTGAATAGGTTGGACTTCTTCAGTGGCAGAAAAACTCTTTGAATAATGCAATTTAGTCCGTTTTTTGCGTTCCAGGCCTCTTTAAACCCTCTGCAAGATCTTCATCAAATGTGGAAAGTGTATTTATATGAACTCGGTAAACGGACGACGAGGACGACTTTAGGACAGATCCGACTACCGCTATGCCCCTTAGTAGCAGTTTTATTTTTGTTTTTTATGAAATGTGGCAACCAGATTTCAATTAAAAGAGGTGGTGATGCCTGCCAGTTTGACATAGTATATACACTTCCTAGTGGCCATGTTTAATACTTTCGAGTCTGTTTTTGACGTCCATCTCGCCATCAGCCAAACCACTCTAGGAATCGTAATGAAAATTGGTGTGTATATTCTCATTGGAAAGAGAATGGCTGGCAAAGATTTTTTACTATTGTGGTGTCCCCTATACGGGTAGTTTTGCTTTTTTATTATCAGCAGGTGTTTATCCTAACCTCCCGCAGGATGTTTGGGAAATTTGGCACGTGTATTTTTTGTGAACATGACGATGACGTCAACGACTTTTGGACTACACCGCTGTGTCCCTTAAATCCAGTTTCACTTTTACGATCTTGACAGGTGTATCCCTAGTGAGATGAGTATTGCTGACTTGCTAAGCACCACTGGCATTGCTTCCTTTAGTAGAATGTTTGGGTTATAGTAATCTTCCCTTGTATCTGCGATATATGCGATGTAAACAATGGGTTGTTCTTCCAGTCAATGAGATGTTCGTAGTGGTGCTCAGTAAATACTGCTGTTTTCTTTTCGTTTGACAGGTGAACAGGCTGATTTACAATGCAGCAAGCACCCCCCGAAGGAGCGGTTATGGGCCAGCCGCAAGGACAAGGTACGGACATACCTTGGTGGATACTTCATTCGTTTTTGTTAAATCACCCGATTTACAATTGGACCAAACATACATGTCGCAGTTGCTTCGAAGCATGTCTCCGTAAGAGGGAGCTAACTTATACTGCTGACTTGTCACTCGAATGACTCCTTTATCAAACCAAACGAGAACAAAAAACAATCTGACCAAGGCATCTCGTGTAACTTGATTGTATCGCCATGCCGCACCTGTTTTCACCAACATGAGTGATTTGACATGCTGGACAGTTTCTGATTTCTAATATCCACACATAAAGTTTCATGTTGTCGTACACGGGGATACACTTGGGCAAATGCTCTCCTCTGTTCAGTGCAAACAGTTTTGACCATCATGGAGTGTGCTCTTGGATTCCCGTGGCACCATTGCGTTTAACCCCTGCTTAATATGTCTATCTCTGTCGCACAGTATTTAATTCAGTAGTTATCCTAGGTCAGTTTAGTTAGTCTCATTATCAATCGTGTGGTTTAGCATACTTTACTTAACGATTGGTATTATCTATTAGATAACTAAGCCGAGATTCCATTACATTTGTTTATCTTGCCAGGTCAACAATGGATGATGAAGCCCATGGGTCCACCAGGGTGTCCACCCGGGTTGGAATATCTCACTCAAGTTGACCAGTTACTGGTTCACCAAGTTGTTGAGTTGTTCGAAGGTAAACTTACACTGGATTGATTACCGTTCTTGGTCAGTTATAGAAATCAATACAATTACTGGCGTAGCTGAAAACCTATGCAAAGATGTGTTAATCATAAAATTTCCTCTGATGTCTACCAAAAGTGAGCAATCCGTGACTTGTCTAAGAAAGTTGGGTGACCTGGGACCGTGTATTTCTCAGAATCTTGCTTATTGTACGCCCACAAAAATCGTGGTTGCATGAGGTCCACATCATCTCGTTCACCTGCCCTGGGTCACCATTTTAGCTTGTCCCATGGTTATCTCGGAAACCAGTGTCTTACTCTGGCAGATTCGACTACCGGTCCACCTCCAGTATACTAATTCAATTTTTGACATGTTCATTGTCCGTAACTCAATATTTAAGAATTGATATGACGGGTTTGGATGTAACTTAACACTGCATGGGTGTGTTAGCTGATTAGGACCTTATTAGACAAGCGTGGCACCCTCGTGCTGACAACTTTGGTTTTCGCCAAAATATGTTGACTGTCAATTTTTCACCAAAACAGCCCAACACATTGGTGAAACTTAAGACACCAGTGGCTTTTGATGAAGCACCCCGTGTTGATCGTTTCTGTTAGTGACGTTCTTAGTCCGTCGATTATTGTCAAAATGAATTGACAGATAAGGAAAGCTAAAGCGGAAAACATTCCACGACACATAATTCAATAATTAAAATCTCTGCAGGACCAAAAAACAACGCAAAACTGGCATTTTTCACGCCAAGGCCTATTACTGGGATAAAAATTTAACACGACGGGTAAGAAAATTGCCAGGACAGAAGATGTTCATGCCAAATAAAGAGTCAACGTAACCATCCACCATGATCCGACAGTGACGATCCGCGGTGTCTCTGTATATACTCAGCAGTATCCAAGTCTAATGTGTACAATTGTACATTGGCTTATAAAGCATGAAAGATACCGCATTGTCACCATTGTATGACTGTCGTCGGCGAAACGTTGTTGAAAGCTCAGTCCTTGTGTACCTAATGCCGACGTCATCACTTTGAGGGGTCAATGCCCGTGGATGATCGCATGGTCTCCTGGCATGAAAATTTTCTGGCGCGATTAATTTTTGGTACTGAGGTACTAAATTTTTGGTCTTGACTTGGTAGGTTTTAGTCTTGATTTTTTTGTCTTTCAGAGCGAAAACATTGTTTTGGATTCTTTATCGCGTAAGCAAAAAGTCTGGTTTCGAGGTATATATTTTTGGTCCTGCAGAGTAAAATCAATGTTTTGGCCTGTTTTCAAAGCTTGCACAGAAAATATTTGTCCTGGGTTTTTACGCTTTGGCTTTCCATAGACAGAGTTTTATTAATCCTAACAAAGAAGTTAATTACAAGCATACGCTGTCACCGCATCAACCCCGTCTCCACACTATAAATCGTGTCTATCGAATGTTGTAAAAGCGAATGGGACAAGAAGAACTTGATAAACTCGACAAATGGAATAATCCAGTGACAGTTGATTCTCTGATGAAGTCGACTACAAAAGCTCCCCTGTTGGTAATCTAAGGTTTTAATAAGGTGATCCTGTGCTTTGATACGCGTACGTTAAAATAGAGATGTATACCGCATGGTTACGATGGCGCTAATTACATTTTGAAATTGACGTTCTTGTGGCTAAATTGACGATCATTTTCAATACAAAATAGGCTGAAAAGCACTCTTCCAGACTCTACCTAACTGTGACGAGCTTCGCGCCTGAAACATTCTGCAGTTTAATCGTTCTCATGTCACAATAAACTAGCTTCTAATTGTTTCTTTGTGAATGGCCTTGCTCAGTAAGTTATAGCGTTTCCGATAAACATCTCTCGAGCTTTTGTCGAGATGTAGTCAGAACTGAATCCGACGTTGTCTAATTTGATAAGAAATCTATAAAATAACGCTTTCGGTATAGCCTTTATGCCGCAAATTTGCTGGCGCATGCTAATACTTCGCATGCGCGCGCACACATACTAAAAAATTGGGGAACCCGAATTTTAGAGCATGTGGACCTTTTACCAAAATTTACGAAGTAGTTCCTCCCTTTTTAGTGGACTTTGGTCTCGTTTTTTTATTTTTTCGGATTTTTTGTTTCTCTGAGTTTTTGTCCTCTTCGCCAAAAGGGGGCTTGTTCGAGCCACTCAAACTCCACTTGGTTACGCGCAACCATTGTTCAGGTTTTTAATTTCACACAAGTTAGGAAAACCTTCGCAAACTATAATAAGTCTGCTGTTTCGTCTGAGATTTACTGGATTTTTTACAGCTTTTACTGGTTGGGAAACGAACAACAGGTTTGCCATCAAGAACTCCATGGGCCAACAAGTGTACTTTGCTGCAGAGCGTAAGTAATCCTTTAACCAAACGACGTGTTCACAATACCGACTGTTGCGTGAAACAGAAACAAAGTTTAGTGTGTGTCTATTCGTTCGGCTGTAGTAAGTGCACTTAGTTAAAATGATCAGTTTTTCACGAAACACGAGGCACTCATATGCTTGTGTACAAAAGCAAACAGTTTGGAAAAGCATTTGTAGCACTTCTTTGGCACTCACGCACAATAGTAATCGTGTGCATATTGAAGCCACCTCAGAGGCACTTGTCTTGGTGTTAAATATTGTGAAACATTTCACCAAAAAACATCCGGGAAACCCTTACGTAGGCAAGTATCAGAGAAAAGAGTGTCTATATTGCAAGAAAAACTGCAACCTCTCAAATACACGTCTGCTTTTTGGATTTTCAACTATCGTTTGCGTGGTAGTAATCCATTGTGATCTCCCGAAGATGCATTGGGACGTGCCTCTCTGCATAAAATTGAAGTCATCTAGGACAATGCTCGAATAATTTGTCAATTTTCTGTTTATAGAAACGGATATGTGCATGAGACAGTGCTGTGGTCCACAGCGAGGCTTTGAAGTTCATGTCGTTGACAACATGCAGCAGGTTAGTACATGTGCTTCGTCAATGTCGAAACTTTTTATGAATAAAATTTTGGTCACATAACGTCTTATCTCTTAACCTCGAGTCGTTTTCACTTATTTCGGAGGCAGACTTAAATAAAGCATACTCCTGCGCCCTTACAAAATTTTCGTCACTTCAGAGGCGTAGATGCATCATTGGAGTATACAAAAATACGCTTATACCAATCCAGGCACTGAACCATGCGATGAAGCACATGCCATGGTTAAGTCGTTTTACTTCCTTTCTGCCAAGTATGCAAAAAGAACTGAATGTTTTATAAGTGTTCACACTCATGTAATTAGCGCGTGTGGCCCAATCTAACTCGACTGGAAACTAATTTCACGGCTGGTTGGACTTCATTGAAACTGGGGACAGCACAGACCGATGGCTACCAGCAGTCTGCCTGCCTCACTTAAGCTGAGCTGGCAGCTTACATGTATGTCAATTTTGTGAAAATACAAACACTAAGTTCATTCAATTGTTCTGGTGTTAGCATTTGTGCAGACAATTTAGCTCGCAGCTCTCCCTCTGCCTTGGACCATAATCTATATATTCATACACATATACATATTGTTGCAGTGGTTGCTTTGTTTCACCCATTGAAGCCATAATCGTACACCCGTGAACGACACAGAGTCATGCGTCCATTTATTTTGTACATAGGTGTACAAAATATGCGTTCATTTCCGTCTGTCTGTTACTTCTCTTTTACTGACATGTTCATATCATGAATGGGACGACACGTGCAAATGTTAGGACCGCTGTTTTCCTATTGGCAATTACGATAGCCTCTTTGTCCACATTTTATCGGCGGAGTTTCATAAGATGTGAGAAGTTTTCTGTTGTGAAGACAGTGACACCGTCCCATATTCAGACGGATTCAAAGAAATCTGCGCCTCCTAATTTTATTATATTTACATATATTTTTGCGTCCACCTCTATCGACTTAACCGCTTGAAGTATCACAACATTTCACAAATTTGTTCGTCACATTGACTCGACATGAGGATGGCTGAAGTTCATTTTTGGACGATGCCATCTACTGTGGCGTCCCCTAGTGGCTGATTTCCCCTCTGTCTTAATTTCTATTTTCACGAAATTTGTTATATATAAGTGTAAATTTAGGAGAGTACGACTGACTTTGACATTGGAACGATACCGATTACTGTAGCGTCCTCTAGTGGTGATTTGTGTTTTCTTTGCCTATGCATTTATATCTATCAAGTTCTTTGGTGGATTTTTTAATTTCCAGTTGGATGAAACATTACCTTTCTATCTGACGTTTTCTCTAACCATAGTGGTCATTTTTACTGCACCTATTGTCAGAAAATAGTACGAAGAAGACTGAAAGTGAGTTGGAACTGAAAGAACGAACCAGTATTAACTTTCAGTGTGTATCACACTTGGGAATTGCCACGCTTGAGTATCGTTTAATATCGCGGGGCACGTGAGCCTCGCTACGAAGTTCATAGATAAGAAACACAAAGATTTCAGTCCGATTGAGTGTGGCCTTATCTGTGCTAAAAAAAAATGCGTTGCCTTTAACACAACTGTTTTCCTTATCAGTCAAGTAACTGGATTCAGTTTCATTTGACAAGCTTACATGTACACACAGTCATAGTGAACCGATTTTAGTATGACTCGAACCTCAAATTCGCTTACTTTCTGGGTTCTACACATTTGTGGAATCATTAGTTCTTGAAAATGAGTACTTTTTCAGATAGCAGTTATATCCTTTGGTAGGCAGAGTTCATTATCACCTTTTATGATCTTTCTAGCAAATTTCGATTAACTCTGTTTGTGCCATGAAACACAGTTTGAAAGATTATCGCTGAACTAAATGAAATCCCGGGCGCCTCCAGCTTGATTATCCGTTGCGCATAATTGTGGCCGGGATATACATGTATGGACTTCGCAGGTGTTGAAGTTAGTGAAAATGACAAATCCATGTAATGAGAAAATTCATCGCTAGTCAAAAGATTACTGATATTTGAAGAAACAAATCCCTCCTCTAGTATGTCTGTCGTCTGGCAAGAGAAAATCGCGAAACTATTGATCAGTGACATTTTTCAGGAGGTGATGCTTATCCGCAGAGAGTTCAAATGCTGCGCCGGCTGCTGCTGGTGCGCCAGCGCCGACTGCTGTGCCCACATGGTGACAGTTGAAGCCCCACCTGGACAAGTCGTTGGATATGTGAGACAGGCGTTAGTACTCAACACTATACATAGTTGTCAATCTGTCCTGATAAATACCCTTTGACACACGTCTCCAGAACATAGTTTATCCATTCAAGTTCTTTTAAGTTTAATATGATATTGCGATCGCACAACCCTGGCCCCACAGGCCAGCAACGTGACTATCATTTTATTCCAATGGTCACTCTAGGCTCTTACTTTGATACTTATGGGCGCTATTGCCTCGCCTCTTGTATCAATCAACACCGTTGGCACAAAATAGCGCCTTCCAATTCCCCTAAACATATGCTTGAAATTTTACCCAATTGCATCGCGCCTTGATATAATATCTCGCGCAGTGGGCTCTTTTAAATAACTCATGATCACTAAGGTGAACTCCTGTAACTAAAATGTTCAAAAACCTTGCACAGTTTCTGGTCTGGGCTATTTGACATGCCAAAAACGATTAGGTAGGGCACCAGCGTGTGGACAGGTTTTTTTTTTTCCGCGTCACGGCTTCACATAAAAAGGTCACGCTCTCCTGCAACCAAAAACCACTGTCGATTTGCGCCTGTTACCATAACAAAATCTCTCTAATGTTGTGGTTTACTTAGATTAGAAATGTTTAAGTGAAATAACTGACCTGTACATTTTGCTTCCCAATGGGTTCACTGCTGTTGCTTACTAGGCCGTCCATGTTTTATGTCCGTTTTGGGAGCTCCAGGCGTTTTGTCCTGTTTTATTAACCATTTTCATTTCAAGAAAAAGACAAAGATACAGTAATGTTTGTTTGGAGGAACAAAGTCGTCTGTGAATAAAGTTATTTTTAAATTCCTCAACATTGTTTTAAGCGGCTTTGGTACTGTAAAATTTCCATGACTATGACGTGTATAGAATGGAGCTCAATTAGGTGCTATCTTCGTGTGTTATACTGTCTCAAATCTTTTATTTCTGAACCTTTCGGTCGACAAATAAATAGCATTCAGTGTTTCTGCATGCACGTACCCAGCCTAAAACCGGAGACTCGAATTTTTGAGTATCTGGAAGTTTTACTAGAAAAAACAAAAAAACGGGGTACGTTCAAAGCTATGGATTGTGCACTCGCTGAATTTTGGTAGTTCCTGCTTCTAGTGGACTTCTGTCTTTGTCTCGTGTTCGACCCCCCCAGGTGCACGTGTGTTCTGCTAACACTAATTAACACGTTTATAGACACCAAAAACAGTAATATAAAGAATACAGTTTATTAATGTTTTGGCGCTGATCAGTCTAAGAGATCTTATTGTATATTGGTCTCTTGAAGCTCCATCAGTTGCTTGTTACTATCATGGAAGGATGTAAAAGAGGTCATAATAGAACGTGACTTCAAATTTGGCGACGTGTTACAACCAGTAAGGAATGAACAAAATGTAATTTTGTAATACAGACAAAGTGGCTGGGCCCCGAAGTACCATGTGATGGACGCTGCAGAAAACGACGTGTTCACAATCCAAGGGCCATGTTGTATCTGTCAGACTATCTGTTGTACGGGCGACGTCGACTTTGTGGTATGTCATGTTACTTATGTTATTTTCCACTTACACTTCATGTTTTCGCTATAGTTTTATGTTGGTCTTATTTGTCAGTGAAAGAGAGTACTGCTTGCGCAATGCCAGCCCACCGCTTTAAAGATTAATTGCAGTGGAAAAAATCAATTAAGGTTATGATGTCTAACTCAAACTATTTCACAAGGTCGTCCATCAAACAAAAGTCATCCCCGTGACCTTCCTGCGCCCTGTGCCCTACACTGACTCCAACTTTCTGATACCAAACTTGGACTACATGCCCCCTCTCCTTATGACGCACTTTAGCGTTGCATTGGTAAATCGTTTCCCCCACTACTTTGAGACTCGCTTCCCTCCTTGTTTGTACCAACTGCAATTTTACAAACTATGTCCTTCATTCCATAGTCGCTAGTCGTCACAGTTACGGATGTCACTATCGGAACCTGTGGGCAGATTTGAAGTGAATTTGAGGCACGCAGATATTAATTAGTATTCTGATATACGATAAGAATTCTCCAGTTTGGAAGGCCTCCGAAATTTTGGACACCGAAATTCAAGCAGAAAATGAATTATAAGAGTGTGCGGTTTTGTACGGTTGTAAATACACTTTGCAGTTCATGAAATCGTCGAAAATTGTCGCCAACGCATCGTCCACGAATCCCCATAATGTCACGGTGTTACATATAGAGGTGAATTAGACGCCCAGCATTTAAATGTGTTTTTTTCAGCTCCAGACCACTGACGGTAAGATGGACGTGGGCAAGATAAGCAAGCAATGGGCGGGATTCGCAAAAGAAATGTTTGTGAATGCTGATAACTTTGGAATTACATGTAAGTTCTTTCACACAATTGCTTTTATAAACATTGCGCATGTAGACATAATAAGAATCGAATTCTGAAATACATTTTTGTCACGAAAAAAGATGGTACGCAAAACACAAATGTACGCACTTTCATATCCCTTTTATGCTCCGCTTGAACCGTCACAGGTTGTTCAAGGAACAACTTCTTTAGGTGCGACTCATTGTGTAAACTTATGCTGTTCTGAAAAACGAAGCTGGCACCGGGATAAATTTTACGCCAGTTTGCTCCGCTTAGAAGAAACCCAGTTTGTTTTACATCATCATTTCTCGGGTTTGAGCCGTGGGGTTTACGCAAAAAGATGACAACACACTTTTCCTAGTTTTCAAACACACATTGGTATTCCATGGAGCTTGCACGACTCTTGTCACTGTCACGATTTCCCCGTAGATGGATCAGCGCAGCTCGTTGCTGTCTGATACCACTGGCTTTTGATGTAAGCAGTCGCCTCTCAATGCTTAGCAGACATGGCAGTGTTCATTGACGTTTCGGTTTGGAACCGTTGAAAAATGTCAGGTTTTATCACTCGTCAAGTAAAGTTTCCTCAGACTACTGCTATAGTAGCCAAGCTGCTCACGAAGAGAACGTCCATAATGTGGTGTTAAAGCACAGGGGCTCTTTTTGGAAGCAGAACAGTAGTAAACATGGAATTTCTTAAAATGCTCCAATGCGCATATTAGTGTAGGGTAAACAGAGAATTAACTATGACGGATACTGTGTAGTGTAACCGTCCACAAGTTAGAGTAGTCGAATCAAAGAGAGGTCTACAGTGTAAATAACTGAATAAGCCATGCATCGTTTTTTGCTACAATTATAAAGATGTGATGACGACTGACATCACCCAAAGCAGCGTATGAATATGTCAAATTGATGATCATCAAAGCTTTGAAAGTGCCTGAATGTTTCACCAACTTTCCCATTTCAGTCCCGATGGACCTGGATGTGAAGATGAAAGCTACACTTTTGGGAGCAACAATTCTAATTGTAAGTCTTGGCGTTCTAATACATGTGGGTGGACTTGGACCTAAGTCCAAGTTGTGATCAGGGTCGAGGATCCAATCTCTGAACTCAGACTCGAAATTGAACCAGTCGTGCGGCATGGTTGTGGTACAAAGGTGTATTTGTTTCGAGTTCAGTGTAGAGCGTAGGCAAGAGACCTCGAGGTCAGATGATGCGCAATGTAACGAAATCAAATTCTGTGTTAGTTCGCCTTCGTTGTTTACAGCAATAAAACTTGTTGAAAAGCAAATGAATTGAAATGCTGGTGATACTGGGTGATTCAGACGTCGTTTTTCGTCGACGTTGTTTGATGTTGTTCTGACATTTGGAATGTTGACAACAAAATCATGTATAACGCTGGACATGAACAAGTGGCGTATGGGGAATCTTCGTGTAAACATTTGAATTCTTATCTTTCAGGATTTCATGTTCTTCGAAGAAAATAACAACAATAATTAACACAGCCTTGATGAGATCTGCGTGTCATGTTTCGGTCAACATAACTATCGTTTCAAGCGAGACTATAGTAAGACGCAAGTTTTAAGGTGTAGCTCATTTCTAATTGAACTGGAAGTTTTATGATATTCGAATTTTCCATTTCTAATGTGAAACAAAATAGGATTCACAGCACAATTCCCCATGTTGTGTAAAAAGAGGACAGCTTACGAGTTAACACAAAGTGACATGGTAACTTATTACAACAAAGAACTATACACGTAAGACAGATACACGCAACTTGCATGAATTGATAACATACGTGAATCACGATATGCTATTGTTTGTTGGTAATGAGTGTTAGTGGTGGTAGTATACATAATTGTAGTGGTAATTTATTTAATCTGGATAAAAACCTGTTCAGTGAACGAAGCACCGGTTTCCAACTAAAGATCCATGATCCAGTTCAGTGTATAAAAACGTATTAAAACAAATATTACTGTATATGAATAGATGATTGTTAGGTATTGACAGATATCAAACGTATCACTTACTGTAATTACACTGTATATTGCTTTGTTTTTGTACTAAATAAACCTGCGTAAAATGAGAACTGCTTGTAGTACAAAGTATAATGGAAACCTCACACGAAGTCATACAATGCAATAGAGTTTTGCACTTGGTCTCAGCCTGGAATAATAAATGCCACCAATACTCGTATATTTCATTATTTTCAACAGTCTACTTCTAAAACTACACTGAAATTAGCTTGACAGAAAATACAGATATTTGATCAAACACTCGTATTCATTCATTTTACTACCACACTCTTCTTGAAGCCAGAAACCATCCGTTATATTAATACTCCATTCCACAGCGCCAACAATTTGTCGCCTTCATCAGCATCAATATCACCTTAAACTTGATCAGTGAAGCCCTTCTTATAAGATCGTCATTCCCGCAGCATGCTCCAGGACATTCCTCAGATTTTATGCTAGCACTTCACTTTCATAAAACATGCAGCGTATTTTTTGAGCGTTCTTAGATCTATGGTCCTGTATCCAAAATAATGCGTTTTCAAAAAAATTCACTCATTCAGTGTTTCGCGGCATATCGACGCCTGCGCCTAAGCTCTACTTACAGGCGTAGTTGAATATTCTTTGCATACGTACACGTTTTAAACAGTTTTGGTGGCTGTTTTTGTCCATGCTAAAAATGTTCATTAAATAAATCTCGAAGCCTACCATTTTGTAACACGTAAGTAAATTTTACAGTGCCGTTTAAAGACCACAACACATCAGAGAACCACAACACGCCAGAGAAAGTTCCAAACACTACAGATAAAGACCAGAGCACACCAGAGAAGGTTCACAACTGTGACGTCTACGGTCACAATTCACATTTTGGCGTTTGTTGTCCCTTTAAGTTATCCACATAAGGTACCTGTTTTAGAATAAGCCATTGCTAGCCAACCCGAAAAACAACAAGGACTGAGTGGGTTGTAAAATGATGATTCAGTTTCGAAATCATTTCCATAATAACCAATAAAGCGCAATTTAGAGAACAACAAAGTGCTCCAATCTGAATTTTCATACTTTATTACCATGTCAATGAATTAATTGTGATTATGAGGATAACTGAATACAGAAATGAATCATCCGGTATAATCAGTCTAAGCAACATATCATCATACATATTAATTATACTCCATCGTATAATTGAATTAGTCGCACATGATTGACATAAAGATATTAACAGTGCTTGGCTGTTTATGTGCATCTGAAAGCTCTTTCTAGGTTACCAAGACTTGTTGAGCTCATGCAAATTTGGTTGCAAACAGTTCAAATTACCAAACAAAAAAATAAAAATTGAGTGGCTGCATTTTAAAGTAATTAAGAACAGTGAAATTGTCTTCCCTCTGTACCGGATGTAATTTTTACCAAAGCATGTCACACTACCGTGTCATTTGTTCAATGGTTAGCTAGTCAAGAAATCTGTGAGCTCCCTGCTAAGCCGTGAAATTATCTCTGGTGTGTTGTGCCGTGAAGGGATTTATTGGCGTGTTGGCAGTGTATTTGACGTGTTGTGAGCTTTCTCTGACTTGCTGTGGCCTTTTTCTGTTGTGTTGTGAACTTTCGCGGGCGTGTTGTGATTCCCTCGTGTCTTGTGTCCCCTACGGCCACCGTACTTTTTTGTTGTGTTCTGAACTTTCGGCAATGGTTTGTTGTGGTTTCCTGCTGTGCTGTGACCCCTAACGGCACCGTATAAACAGCACCGTAAAATTTCGCTCGCATGATGTTTTGAAGATTTGCTCTACAATTTTACTAACTTGGTTCCCAGGGCTCGCACTCTGACGCCACTGACAACAACACACAACGCACTATTGGCTGTCGGCTGGCAGTTGTTTACGCGGAAGTAAAAACGTCTGGCATACCGAAGGTCAAATCTCTCTGGTGAAGTAACTATTTAAAATGTGATAGTCATAGTATCATCAACTAAACTGGGCTACAAGGTATTTAAATCATGGATTCCTTATCACAAAAACAAACATGAAGTAGGACTGGTCTCACGGCGTTTTCCTCTTGACATTCTCCACAATCACTGTTTGAACGCGTTTCAGGTTGTTATCATCAAATGCGATGTTTTTTCACCCTCTTGATAACTGTCTATTAGGCAATTCGTACAAATGTTGTACTTTTTACTTATATGTTAGGGTTTCACTAATTATTCAGTTGAATACTGTATATTGTTAGATTGATAACATCCGAATCAAAATTATTTTCAGATCTCACATGTTCATAAGCTGCCAAATATCATGAGCACATTAATTTTCTACAAGTGTACCCTCACAGTTTGCTAAAAATCCAGATATATATATATACATGTACATAATTGGCAACGTTCGAAAATGGAAAAGCGGGACATCTGGATCTAGGCCATAAAGCAATGGTCAAATGTACACCGTACGCTGCAATAGAACTTATTCACGTAGTCGCCATATTACGAAGAGTCTCATTTTAGGTTTTAAAAACAATGCACTTTGTGCTTAATCACAGTGTAAACTTGTTTTTTGAGTGCCTCGTTATATTTATCTCTCAACTACATTTTTAACCTAAAAGAGGCTCTTCTATAAATAACCACTGCTTTAATAAGCTCTATGCCAAGAAATTATCCCGGCAATGTCATTGTTTGTGTTTTGGCGTGCCCGGGAATTAGAACGCGGAAATATAAGCTCATTCGATACAATGCAATTCGTCATTTCCCGTGCGACATTATAATGTACAAATATATGTCGTAACGTACACGATAACCGGCGTCACACGAAAATGGATGCGAACTTAGTATCGAATAAGCGTGAAGAAATGGGAAACCACACCGAAAAAAGCGACGTCTGGCGAGAAAATAGGGAAACGTGCACTATTAACTGCCGACAATGGTGTTCTGTGAAGCGGAGACCAGCGGCTTTACTTAAAAGGATACCAAAGCCGGTTTTGGCCTATTTTAATAGGTATCATGTTAAAACAGATAATAAAAACGTCCACTTCTCTGAAACAAAATAATGCCCTGTAACCCTGGACAACCCTTAAAAGTTTGAAAGGGAATTTAGTGAAAACTCCTTTCCAATTTTTGCTAAACGGGCAAACGTGACCTACGCTTTAGCGAATTACACGGCAACTGTCGGAAAATCCCACCCACCAAGGACTATAATGTCCAGTTTGTGAAATAGGAGAACGAGCTTTTAGTTGATTCCTGCTTTCTTTCAAGGTTGACGTCAATGATGCATCTGTAGGTGACAGGACGAGGATCGGTTGAAATCATGAAAACGGGGTTCTTATCTTTTTGAATGCTTCCCTTGGCGCAAGCACCTAATTCAGGATATAAACAATTGCGCAGGGGCCTATGAAATCGTAGGTATGCAGTGGAGCTGTAACACCCAACACGCTCCGACCCTCCAATCTCATGTGAATTCAATGCACATTGTGACAGTGTATTACAATGTACAGTGTACCTGCTATAAATCTGTTTGCACGACAGGGTTAAACCGCATAAGCCAGTGTGTGCAGCGGGTGTCGTATGCACTGACATAGGCTCTGGAGTCTGCCTCACATCGTATCTACTCAGCTACTGCTGTGCATCAAGTGCTTGTAATTAAAACGGATAAAAATACTCTCAAATCAAGCTGTTTATATTGTTTATTAACGAAAATAGCATACAACCAGCAGTTTAAAACTACATGTACTGTAAACCGCTTAATGATCGAGCCTTTATTTATTCTGTCGGTAGACCTTAGCTGCATGTTCTTATACGTTATGGGAGTTAATAAAATGCTTATACAAATGCCTGAATGCCAATCAAGAGCACAAGTTCAATAAATGTTTTTGAGCAATTCCAAGACCAGACACCCAAGGGAGTAACTTGGTGGGTCCTCAGTCTGCTGGACGGTCACGTGTTTTTGGCTCAGTGAAACTTGACTCACGATGAGAGCCCATAATCCAACCCATAATCGTAGTATTTCTAACAGGTCAATCAAAACACAAAAATATTTCATCTTCCATGTAATCTAGGAGGCTGTATCTAAACTTTTAATTCACACGCAAAGATAGTTTGCTTCTTAATTTAAAGATGAATTGTTTCTGCGGGTAAAATTATTACGTCAAATCCTATTATTTTGCTGCATTTTGTCGAATTTTGGTTTTAACATTAATTATAAAAGTATGTGATTTTATACTAGGTTGCGTATTTTTTAACTTCAGCACTTGAATGAGTTGTATCGCTCATTTTTTGACGCAGCAGCAATAAATGCAACAACACATAACAAGCAGAGAGCCACCTCCACCAGAAATACCAGCACTTAGAAAAACAGTGAGGTCGTTGCTACCGGTTAGCTTTTGAGCGGTTGGAGCGTCTGTAATGAGATAATGAGACAATCAAGATTAAACAGAATCAATTACGGGAGCGTGAAGCACATACACACTTCTGTCTCCAAAACAGTACGCAAATACAGTATCCTACACTCGTCTCAGGTTTATGACATGGGCAAAGCTGTTTGGAAATTTTGTCGAAATCCGGAGGCTGTTGTTTTTTCACATGAACCACCTTTTTGCCGAAAAACTGGACGTGTATAGAACTTTCAACCACATGACGCAATTTTTGTAAAAACACACTTGCGCAATGTAAAGTAATTCAGTTTGTTAATAGTTTTATTTTAAACTTAACAATCGTGAATTGCAAATATTCAAGTTAAAATCTAATAAATAATCATTGAAGTTGTAACATTAAAACTTAAAAAAATGTTTATAAATAACTGTCAGCAAGGCTTCCCCGAGCGTGAGCACTGAATTGAGCTTGAGACGCAAAAGGTACCCGCTCATCCAAAACCTTTACCACAAACAGATAGCGCTGGATGCAGTGACGCTTTACTAAGAGGTAGCGCTGCTCACAATCATGTGACATTCTGGTGGGAAATCTGATAGAATTTTGACCAAGCACATTCTACAGCTGCTTACGTCACACCGCGAAGTTGTAACAATACGAGATCAGTGCTTCACTTTTTGTTTAAACTGTTAGCTGTTATTAATCATGGCCACCAACATGTTTATAGTGCATGCTAGAAGCTGTGTTCAGATGCTTAAATTGATACTTATATATATTGAAACCAGTCTCTTTTGCCTTTGCCTATACATAAAATATTGACAGCCGCCAGGCCCGCGCCTTAGCTGCCGTTGTGTCTGCTGGACCTTTATTGGCTAACGAAACATTGAAGACCGAAAATATCTAAAAAGAATGAAACTTAACATGCACATCATGTACATGTATAATTCGCGAATAATTTAAAAATATGGGTGGTTCGATTTCAACCTAATTAAATATTGCATGAGTTGACAAAATCTCGGTAAGCCACGTGGAAAGTGGGCCTGGTTTTTAGCCGCTTGAAAAGCTGGTGTGGTGGCAAAGTCAAGAGGCACATGCTCCTCAAAGGTTTGCAACATTGTAGTCTGCAAATTGGAATATGAATTACACCTCACTGCGCCTAACTAAAAAAGTTGAATAACACAGAAAAAAATGGCCCGACAGAATGTTTAATCTCAACACCACGGGGAATTTGCGTAACAACTAAAAGTGAATTGCCAAAGATCTTTATGCATTTTTGACGTAAAGGATAAATTTTCATTATCCTAATTCATTTGGTTTCAATTATGGGGACACTCGGCAGCGCGCCGGTGTTTGCCCGAACTCCAACTAAGAATTTTGTGCGATTTACCGCATGGTGAAATAATTTATTATATGAAGTTTATCGGGTGAACGTTGCGACAAGTACTGACCAATGAGTTCGCTGAAAAGCTAGAGATTGAAGAGAAAAAAGGTTTATTTGAAAGAGTTATATATGTCGCCTGGTCACCATCATGGTCACGTTCATTGAATACATAATTACCCGCATGTAGGCTGAGATTCACTAACCTCAACAGCGTAGATTTTCTGTTAGCTTTCATCTTAATTCTTATAAGTTACAAATTATTATTACAAACGGGGTTTTGAAACAATGAGTTGATTCAACGTTGGACACAAAAATTTATTTTCCACACAAATACGCTACCATTTTCTGGTTCATGAACTCTCGTGACCTGGGGCTAATTTTTACTTAGTCCCTGTGACGTCAGCCGCAGCGGAATGTAGGTCAAGGTGCTTTGTCAAGATTCTCCCCTAAGTTCTTAGCAGCAAAGACGTTGACGGTCTCCGTTAGCAGTCAGCCGAGTGCGTCCCTTAGCGATAAGTAAATGAGAAACCACGTGATTGATGGGAAGCGCCATCTTTTTGTGGAAAAGGTTTTGGATGAGCGGGTACGTTTTGCCTCCGGCTTGAGACAACACAGACACAGTCTCACCGCGTTTCTCAGTTGAGTTGGGGTTCGTCTCCGTTTGAATGAACGTGCATGGATATGGAATTAGCCGTCGAAAATGGGTTCGTTTAAGAAGCTGTTTGCATGTCCTTCCGACTGAGAATACGTACACTTGCGACACTCCATTTGTCAATCATAACCTTGTCAAATCGGAATTCCTGCATTGTTTGGCTGGCGCGCATTTGCTTTTTTGCAGGCGATAAAATGTAAGGCGTCTGGATTTCTACTTTGCACGTTTAGTTCTAGTTCGCCAATGTAATATCAAAAATTACCTACTCGGTGTTATTAACCAGTCGTCTATTAACACATTCCAGGTCATGTGAGAAAAACTATTTCTTAGCCCAGTATGCAGTACAATAATATAACACAGTGTGCCGATGAGACACAGTAACGAATCCGGCGCCCTACTTGTACAGTATATATTGAGTTGTATTGCGACTTACGGTCAATCAATGACACATGCTTACATCACCTGTACATTTCTGTGATTCAAAGTGTCTGACATGATACTCACAAAATTATTTATTTGTTTTTATACCCCGTAATATAACCCCGACTTTCCTTTTTGCCCAATCTGAATACATTTTTCAAGTGTGGAATCCAAATTAAAAAGTGTATTTGATTTCGTGAGAAACACAATGTTGACAGTTTTTCAAGTGTAGAGTTTATTGTGGATGCTTACGTTACGAACGTGTTCACATCGTTGCTGATTCAGCGTTACTTCCAATATCAATGTTTTTATTAAAAGAAAAATATGGCAAGAGTAGATCGTTTTGTTTACTGAAATGTGCCTTTTGCTTCCGGATTTTCCCGTCTGTGGCACATTGCACTTTGTCTACTGGCACGCGCCCTTTACTTAAGGAGTTTGGCATTTGTGAAACATCGCGTACGTTTTGTTTACCGGCATCGTCCTTTATTTTAGGAGTTTGCCGTGTGTGACACATTGCGTTTCTGAACTAAACTTGGTAAAGAAAGTAGTTGTCGCATCGACTTTAATTTCAGCGTGTATAAGGGGTTAGGCGACTCGATGCGGCTAACTGTTGTCCCGCTGAACTCTAACTGAAAACTATAAACGGATAGAATTCCTACAGTTGATAAGCTAATATAAGTCATAAATAGGATATTTAACCAATATAATTTAATGTACCTGGTATTCTATAGAGTTTCATCGTGAAACGGAAGCTGTCATTAGAGTAGACATGGTTGGGAGACAGTTCCAATCGCAAGGCAACATGAGACGACGTAATAGAACTCCTAGGTGTGGCGGATCCAGTGGTTAGGGTCTGTAAATTAATAAGGATGATTGGTTGTGAACCAGGTCGACAAACATGTAGATATGCATGCACACATTTTTCATTGCAACGTTGTTTCACGTAAAACAAGTTGCCATGTCATATTTCCCAGGACCAATCCCCATAATTGTTTTACGAGTGAAGGGAGATCACACACATGTTCACGCAAGCGGCTGACTTAACAAGTAGCCAGGTCACTAAGTAACCTCAACTGAAACTGAGTGGTTGGATGGTTAGACTAACACGGCAGTGTGAGAATTTGGGAGATTTCGGTACGTATGCTGTCGTTCTTGAAATGCATTGTGGGACGGATGTCGGCTCATAAACACCGGGTAATTGCCAATACAATTTTTGCCGTGTAAACAATATAACGAAAAATCACACGACAGCGCACCAGAATTGAAAACACGGGTCCACTGAAACATTTTTTGTGGCAAGTAGGCGACTAGTTACGAAGGCCCGTAAAAGCCAGAAAATTTGAATCTGTTATAACATGGGCGGCACCCCCTATGGTGCTCCGCCCGTAGACCATGGGTGGCGCAGCAGTGGCGGAGCTAGGATACCATAAGGGGGGCCCAACATGTTGCCTCGGGGAATTGGGCAAAGCGCCCTAAATTAAGTTGCGGCGGCAGGAATGTGAACCTGATCCGTTCGGGTTCAGGAAAAGCTATCAATGGACTAAAAAGACGGGACCAATCATTCCTGTGGGACCTGAGCCCAACCCCCAATTGCTGAACTTAATATTTCCTCACGCTTCACACTGTTGCTGTTTCATTTTGCTTGCGGTAGCCAAGGGGGGGGAGGGGCGGCCCCCCCTGCCCCCCTAAATCCGCCTATGCGCAGCACTAAGAGAAGTGGGGCTATAGCTCCCCAGCCCCCTATGGTGCGCCGCCCATGGACTAAGGATTGGTTATCCGTAATAACCAGATTCATTTCTGGCACTCATGGGCCTTCGTAACTAGGCAACCATCATATAGAATAAAAGTTTGAAAGTGAGTCTCAAACCGTATCAAATAAAGGTTATGAAGGACAAGTCTATGTATTTTGTCAGATCACTACAAAACTATTGGTTTTAACCATGTAAAAGTATACATTTTCTGAAAGTAAAGAACCTGTAGAGGTCGCTTGTTGCACTTCACCCATCTGTCATTATTTGGACCACATCACCAAATCTTTTTAGTAAAAGTTGGGACAAAAGAACATTGATAGCAAATTCAGGGTATCAGTAGCATACTAAATGTCGTTTAATATAAAATATGTGTTCAATTGAAGTCTCAAAAACGCTGTAACAAGCTTTGTATATTATCATAGAGAGCCAAACAGACCAGGTGCAACCGGTGAATAACACTCAACATACAATCAGCTCTCAAACGTAACATCTGGAACAAAAATGTTAATTATATGACACTTCTTTTTCAGTTTCCAGCTGCTAAATGTTATATCGTGTGCAACTAAGAAGCCGATTCCTTGGTAACCACAATATCGAACATAGTTATTATTTAACTATTTTCAGGAAATGTTACAAGTTCAATGCACAGTTAACGTTATTTTCATTTTTGCCATCTAGATTCAAGTAATAAATCGTCCAACTTAAAACTAATCGTTTCTTTTACTAGAGAAAACGTGTAACCTAACGCGCAAGTACACACAAATGGAATGTGATCCACCACGTGAACAGTTTGGGTGACGTATTTGAAAAAACTGCAGAAAAATGAAAGAAACTTAAAAAGCATATGTGATGAATATAAAACGTACCGTGAGGTACTACTTTTCCATATTTCAAATTAGAATTTGGGCAATGTGACAATAAATCACTAAGTTAATTTAATTCACTGCTGCGAACCTGAAGCCTAATAATATCCACCATATTAATCATGTACTGTGTAAGCGAACACAATCGGGTCACCATTCTACGTGTAATCGCATGCGGTAATTTCAGTCCAAAAAGCGTGATATTAGGTTACAATATCGGATATCAAATGCAACGCTAAGTGATCATGTTTATTTTGGTAACTGGGTTTCATTTATTTTCCTTCCTTAACTGTCTTGTTAATTGCCTCACAAGATGTCGTCGACATCCGCAATATTTGGCTCGGTGTTACCTAGCAACGGAAGTACTGCACCATGTACTGTCGTTGTTACAAAATGCAAAATATAAGTATTACAGCAATAGTCGCAAACGCGAGTTTCATTTTGAAATTTATTCGACGTTGATAAACATTTGAATGAAAACTTGCTAAAAATACGAATGTTTTCATCAACCTTGATTGCCGGACTAAAGAGTGGCTCATTCCGACGTGAACACGAAAAAAATACATTGTCAAGCATAACAATTACATTGAGAAGAAAATGTTGAAATTTTATGAACATTGTATCTATCATAATCTATGGTATTTATGTAGTGCAATTTTACGCTCAGATATCCCAGACAGCGCCCAAAGTAATTAGGCATAGTGTTGCCTACTACTGACAATTTTTCGTTTGAATATTGATCGTAATTCAGGTTGGCAAGTAACTGAGACAACGGTGTAGTATAAGTGCGGCCCATTTTATTTGTGTACGATTACTGCCGCGGCAAGTACGTCGTTTTCCAGAACCTAAAACGCGGTAAGGTTCGAAGTGGGGGGACCTGCAACGGATCTAGTGAGGCGACAAGTTTCAGTTGCTAGGCCTCAGTGGTAGGCTCCACTGGTGAAATCACATTAACTTTAGAGACACCCTTTGCATCTTTCCTATCTACAAACATTTCGCATTCATCATCTGGGTTGATTTTACATAATTTGGTTTTACAGTCCTGATTTGCAAATTTTACCCTAAGCTGGTCCTGTCACCTTCAATTGGACAAGTAGAACCTAATTTTTTAAATAAAGACATAACTCAGCGAAAAGTTGTCAGTCATGTGATTCAGTTTTGCTACACGGCGGTCGTATAGTCAACCAAAGCGACAGAAATACAAGTTATCTGACCAGTGCAAAATAAAATATCATTACATTTTAAAATTCCATTTGGCACATTGTATTTACGCATTAAAAATTTTTAGTTTTATGGCAATAAATCAGGGTTCATCACCCTTTTTATATTAACGGTGTAATTTAACTATTTAATTTCATGCATCAATAGTATCACTGTTTATTCATGTCGTCATAACAAAATATAGCTTAAATCTATTTCTTTTCTCATTTAGGTTTTACACCTTGCAATTTGATGAGCACGGATGGTTTATTGCAAATAATGGCAGTTCTGTTTGCACGTGGTTCAAAAAAGAGTTCACACCTTTTCATTGTCGTCGGTGTGTGACAAAGCTAAGTGTACAATTTCTCATTTGAAATTAAGTACGTCCTCTGCATCTCAAGTGTCACATGCATGGTTGAGTTTGCGTAGCAATGTTATTCTCGCTAACACTAATGCTATCCTGCTCCTACAGTAACTTTTGTGGCGATAACGCTCAGCTTGAACGACAGTCCATACAATCCCACATTAAGGTGTCCGATCTGGTTCAATTGGTGATCCCAAACACACGGCACATTTGACACAGGGTATGTTGAAGAAAACTTAGTATATGATATTTTACGTGCCATGTACAGGCACTTACTATTGCTGATAAGAAATGACAACGAAACTATGTATTTTGTTCAAATTTCAGAGGCCTACACATAAGGTCCGGTAGCGAGTATCATTTACTGTCCGATCGCCCCTAAATATTATTAATCAACAGAGCAACACTCGAGTGCATACCACGGAATTACTTCTTGTAACAAGCCTTAAAACTCGATGTTTGTTGTGTAAACGTCCAGGTACTTTCAATCAAAGAGAGTTTCACATACGTTTCTATAACCATTTGAATAGTGTTTTGAGCGATAATCAAAACTTTTCAACCTTGGAAATGTCAAAAATGACTTTATAAATGCTTTTGAAAGAGGGCTTCGGTACTTGCCCGATGAATTGTCAAGAAAGAGTTGTGCTTTACTAGCTTCGATTTCATTTTTAACAACATTACGACTCCGCATTTCGGAAATGGGAGTAGCGGATATTACCTTAACTTAAAAGGTCGTTAAATAACTCAACAAGAATTTAAATGAAAGTCCTCGCTAACTCGCTATTATTCTTCAAGGCATTGGTGACATTTCGGAAATTGGTGGACAGGTTGCGTAGAGCTAAACAAAATCCCGCAAGAGATATGTCGGCAACACGTTAGGAGATAAACTCCATCGATCACGTAACAGCACTGTTTGGCTAAGTTACGACATATTTTTTGCTGAACTTACCTTTTTCTGCAGTAAATCGAAACACCTGATACTGAGAAAATCTTGTCTTGCATGCTGACGACCTGAATGGCAATTAATGACCGGATTTATGACATTAACTTGTCAAAGTACCGGACAATTAATACTGGCCAACCGGTGTGGGGAACTTTATGTTCTGCAGTTCATTGCTCGAATTAACAGTTTCGTTGAGACATTCATGCAACGGTTAAGATCATTTAGATAATTACAGTTTTCAGCCAAATATCCTTAGATCGTATACAAACAGGCTGAGACCATAGAAATCAGAATATACACAAAGATTCGATCGAGAAGTAAAAAATGCGCGCTCTCCTCGCCGCGGTAGCGGGATATTGTCACGAACTTGTAAACTGGAACACTGGTTCAGACGCTCCCGTAGAATAAGGCCATCCCGGATTACAGGGCGGTAGAACTTTCGTTTGTCTCAGAGTTAAGAAAGTGCATGATCTCGTTTTGTAAATCAGGCACATTTTGGTGTCTCTCGTTGATGTCGGAAAGGCGAAGAATTTCACATCCCGCGTCAAACGTTCTTACGTCGGAGTTGCAGCCCACAGCAAAGCAGTAATTATACTTCGTTGGCATTGGAAGGACGAATAGAGAAATGGATCTGAGAATAACTTGAAAAGAATCAGACAATAGCAAATAATGTGCCATCTCCAATGGCACGAAAAAGAGGTAGCAAATGGGCCCGACGCATGTTTACGGCATTGTGGGTAATTACAGCGAGGTTTGAGTGTCGCCGTGTAATCCGGACTGCCCTATTCAAACTGACGGTCGGTGAACTGCGAACCGCAGTGGATGAGTCCTCGGCTGAGGTAATGCCAGGCTACCGTTTTCATTTCGTTTGTCATAATGTGTCAGCAATCAATGGAAGGCGATCTTTTGCGAAAGTCAACAGCAATAGCCGAGTTCAAAGTCAAATATTGCTGCCATTTAAAGTGCTTCGAATCTCAGTATATGTCTCAGTTTTACTCTTGTTTCTATTGATATCTTAATTTACTGTTTCATGCATTGTATTGCTTTACTTGTGTACTCACTGTTACGTATGTTTATCTTATTTGTTCACGATTTAATTTTGCACACTTTATTAAAAATTATAGATTCTTTTTAAACTTATTAAGTTTTAGTTGATGTTGCCATGTATACCACGGTATTGAAAGGACAGGCGCCTTTTTCTTTCAGAAATAGAAAGTCGCCACTTGATTTCTATCAGTATGAAAAAGTGTCTGACAATGTTCTTATCTCTGGCCTTCTGTTCAATACTGCGTACATATACCATATTCTCATTGGTAGAGCCCTCCTGGAAACCACTGTTAATTCATTAAGAAGGACTTCCAGAATAAATAGTTATAAATGTTGACAAATAAACGGGTCCGTGTGGCCGCGGTCACAACACACCAATCCGCATGTCTACATGGCGACCATATAAGGGACTGAAACGTGGGGTAGGCGCATACAACCGTGTCACATTGTTTCCAAAATCTATGACATTACCCAATAAGGTGCGTCGTTTGTTGAGCTGTACACGTACAACGTCACTCCCGCGTTAGTAATGTTGAGGAGCAAGAAATCTGCCACCATATCTCGGTCGGACTTGAAAGCCATGTAGCACCTAAAGCAAAATGAATTGAGAATCTCTGTTGATATCAAGGTGCGTCTTTCGACTACTCAGTCAGTTTGCCTCGTGCACTCAACTTTAAAGTACTAGTTTTACTGTTCATGCCACTACAAATTTGCATATCTCCACATGTATACTGGGCCCGGTCTCCAATCTCTTTACTCGAAATGGAACTCGAAATTAGGTTTGGCATTTTCTACTGTACTTTTGGGCGAACTCAGGATAAGTGTCTAATATTCTATGCTCGAGTACACAATAACTTACGTAGATAATTTATTGCCCTTAGTTCACAGTTTGTAAACCCAATATTAAAGCAATAAGTTCGAGTTTGAACTCGAAATTTCAAGTTTTTACTCGAGTTTGTAACACGAATATCAGTGTCCTCAAGGGCAAACTTGAACTAGAAACTCCTATGCATAAACTATAATGTATTCGAGCACAGTCTGATAACCAATTATCTTAAGTTCGCACAAAAGGAGCAGAGAAATTGCCAAAAATAGTTTCGAGTTCGTTTCGAGTACAAAGATTAGAGACCAGGCCCTGGTCTTATTATGGCTAAATCTAAGGTCATTTCATTTCTTTTCTACCCATCATCTATAATCATCTACAATTATATTGATTTTGTGTTCCATCAAAATATTGCATTAGTTATTACTGACAGTGAAATCACGTACTTAACTTCAAATTTGCGAGCACGCTGTCCTTAAGTGGGCATGTAGGATGACCGTGGAGGATTTAAAAATAAAACGAGTACAATTACAATATTCTGACCTTAATTTCAACCATGAGGCCATACTACAATATAAGGCCCTATGCTAAATTACTGGGTAATTTTCTTCGTCGGTTACGAGACATGGGTCAGGTACTACAAGTATAGACGGTGCTAGTATAAGAAGTTAGCTTTTCAATTCAAATTGCAATTCATTTTCGTCTTATATTCACTTACCATTTTGCCTCCTGTTTGGCAGGCCACAGGCTACATAGTGATTTATAGTCCTTGAAAGTTACCTCATTCTAATCTTTATAGTCAATTAGTCCCTCACTAATGGTGGTGCAAATCACCTCAATTACAACGCGCAACCATATTTCTTTGTGAAATTGGAATTCTTTTGTTTTTGAATCGACCAAAAATAAAGAGTTGAGTAAAAAATAAATTTTAGTTGATTAGAACAGAATAGTACGTTCTATTAATAGAAACCAGCTGTAATAGCATCTTGATTGGACGGGCAAGATGATTCTTATGGGAGCGAAATCTTGTGTTGGCTTACCAGAACATTTATTCCGTGCGTGGAAATAGTGCTATCAGTCGTCGCGTGAAAATTTGCTGTAGAGGCAACCTTATCTGCACATGTACGTATTTCAGTGATGCTGCCTTTATAGTTCAAGGAAATGTTGTGAATGAATAGAGTATCAAAAAAATCCATGCACCAATTAGTATTCAGGAAAGATTTCTCACATTCATTTCCCTGCAAAGCATGAAACCAAAATGTATTCTCAGACAATGTACATCATCTTTCCTCCTGTATTCATGAAGGTATTATCAAAGTAGTATTGTTTTAGGTGAAGTAATAGTTTTCAGTTGATCATTTTCAACCGTAAAACTAATCAGTTATTTGAGGTTTCTAATAACTTACTTGCTCGGAGTCGATGAGAGATATCTACCATTGACTACCGCGACATCTATGGATGGTGTCAGTTCATAGTACTGGCGTCCGTTAGTCTCGCTTTTAACGCAGTCTGATCCAGACGTGTAGTAACTTGCTGCAATTAGATGGTTTGGAACTTCTCGTGAGGCTCAATATCCGTCCTCCCTCAATCATTACAGTTTAGACAACAACATCGCAATATAATAGTTTCCTAATTCCCTGTTTAACACGCTATATGTCATGTAATACGGTCGAGTACCACCAACAGGGGTGCTTGCTTGATCTTTTTGTTCGACATTGACAATCGTCTTAAAGGATCTTAGAGTTCTGTATATTTTCGTACTTATGACACAAACGGTAGGTTGACAATGGTTTTAGCTCCGTACATGTGGAGAAGTTCTGGCTTACAGTACTGTTTACCACTCAGATTCCCATAGCCCAAGACAACTTTTATGTTGCCTATTCAGCACGCTCTTTGTATTGATGTAGATCTGAGCTAATGAAGTGGAAAGGTAATAGCTAGCACTATTGTTTCAAAAATCGGATGATTGTTGCTATTACACCCAAATCTGCAACTGTGGAGAGTAGTTTTAACTTGGTACATTTTAAATTCAAGAAAACAACAACGGTTTTAAAACTTGACATGTTTCGGTGTCATTTATACGACGGCAGTCTAGTGATTATGTGGTTTCTTTAGAATTGAGAACATTTTAGTACTTGCCAGTATATGTGAGTGATATAGAACCATAGTGTGGAACATTCTAGAGCTTATTATATGGTTGTAGGATGATTGGGTACATTCCGGAAAGTTTTATAATGTTCTTTCTATTAATGAAAAGTCCCAGAACAACGTAAGACATTAAAAATAATCAGGCGCGAGTTAGTGAAAGGGTTGGACGGTGTAGGTTGGGAACCACTGGGTTGAGATCACGTCAGTACCCCACGTCCCGCGAGTTATAAACAGTTCTGAAGCCGTTGCTCGCGTTCAGCTAAGAGGGATCATGTTCATTTTTAAAATCTGAGTTGTTAATAATGTCATTTAGTTTGAACAAATAATCAGTCCTGTTCGTAACAAGTTCTCCATCTCTCTACTTTCGGACTGGTTGAGATGTCCGCGTCGTAACAAATTCATCCGGGATGAGACTGTGTAGTTTATGAAAATAGATGTAACGGTTGTAACGGGCAAAAAGGATATCGCTTTGACTTACAGAATTTGCATGATTAAGTGACAAGCAGAACTACCCTGGTGGTGTGAGGCTTTGAGGTCTAAGTGAAGTGAGCTCTCAAAAAAATTTTTTAGTTGCTGTATTTTGACGCTAGTCTTCATACAGCAAGCTGGCATGCTAACAAGTACAGCGCTAATATGAATCGCGCTTCCGGTACGAAAGATAAGGCATTCTTGAGAGCGACAAAAATCAACCTATTTCGTTTTCTTTTGAAAAAATAATGCCGATGTAATGTTTAAAACATTTGTGCGTGCAGGTGAATGAAGAACGCATGCAGCAGCTAGTCACTTGCACTTTCTGAGGTACGAATCACATTAACCGGTTTTGCGGTTATGTACAGCCGTACCGTAATGATTCTCAAATAAATCAAACAAACAGATATGTGATACCAGCCCAGGGGCACTACATTAAGACAATTTTAATATCCTATTTTGTGCACTACAGTAAGACAATTTTAATATCCTATTTTGTGCACTACAGTAAGACAGTTTTAATATCCTATTTTGTGCACTACAGTAAGACAATTTTAATATCCTATTTTGTGCACTACAGTAAGACAATTTTAATATCCTATTTTGTGCACTACAGTAAGACAATTTTAATATCCTATTTTGTGCACTACAGTAAGACAATTTTAATATCCTATTTTGTTTAGGCAAGAAGTGGCACAAGTTTTCCGCATTCGTGCGACAGCCGTAACTTATCCTTTTTGGGGGTTAAACCCTGATCTGGCGAGCACTCTGAGAGGAGTTACCTAACAACACGTTGGTCTCAAAAGTGATATTGTTGAATTATGATTGGCAAAATACCTCGTTACCATGGCAATGGTGCACATTTAAGCTTGGCAACCCTATAAATTTCAAGAGGTGACTATAAGTGATTCGAGTGGCTTTTAACATGACTGCGCCATAAAATTAAAACCTAAAACTGTTGATTTTGACCGGCTGACTACACCGACCGCCTCTTCGCACCCACCTTTACCCAGGAGTCCACGTTTTTTCAATAATCGTCTATTTTCTCAATCTGGTGGTATTTGTTGGTTTAGAAAAACGTTATATTTTTGGAAATAAATACGCTTACCTGACTGGCTTAAAGCTTCACACGATGGCCCAGCCAGCATGACAATCATGAGCACTTTCATCGTCAAAGTCAGCGCCATTGCTCAGTCTCGTTCAGTGTTGTTGCTGTGCGTAGACATTTTGTAATTAAAATTACTAAGTGAGGTTCAGAATTTAATATAGCTTATAAGAGTTTTATGAACAGTTTCAAGTGTCAACAGTGCGGTTCTTTACATGTCACTGGCCATTCAAGTTCAGTTGAAAAAATGGCCGTATGACAATAGTGCAAACATTTTTATAATCGACTCCGTCAAAATCTGGGGCGTGTTTTCCAGCAATTCTTACATGATATTCTAATTAAGTCAACTTACCATAAAAACCTTAATTACTGCAATTTCTTCCACGACGAAATGTGTATCCTTGATATGTCTGCGCACGTTTATACAGACTCCTGTCAGGTGTCGTGAACGTAAAACCAAATTACTGTCGCAGCTTGTTTCGGTTTCGTTTTCAAAACTATCGTGTCCATTGGCCACTTTTGTGTCAGCAATAATTGGTATTAAGTTTATATTTTATCGGGGCCTAGAAGAAAGAGTTATTCCATGTAAACACTAGAAAGACGGCTAAATATAGAAAATCACCGATTTGTTTGATATTAGCACACTTGTTGACCAAGATAAAAGAAGCGTTAACTTATTCTTTATGTGCTGTTAAGAATTATTTCGTTATTTTAATGACTACTTTGCATAACTGACTAAAAATTAAACACGCATATTTGGAAATTTTCTATCACTTCACAATGAAGCAAAAATTATAATATAGTGTGAAAGAAAAAAGTTAACTATAAAACAGTCCAGTTGGAATGAATTTGTTAAATCCTTGATGTATGTTATTTCATAAAACCGCGTCCGTCCACAAAGTTGGTCACTTACATGTATCTTTACAAAATTGCTCTCCGTCCTTTCCTAACTGAGATGGACGGTCATTTATGGCTTGGCAAAAAGTTTCATTATTCACTGAGAGCATGACCTGCAAAAGTTGAGATCTGTTTCAATGATTATAACAAAAGCTGTGTTTGTGATGAAATTTGGATTTTTCGTCGCTTTAGAGGGATATTATCAATTTTACTGAATTTTGGGAAAACTGCTCGATGGGAACGAATTTTGGAAGTCACCCCAAGAAATATTATATAGGGAGTGCAAATTGATCGTGACTGCAGTCTAACTGCATAGTGCCACCTCACCGTTCCAGTTTCCTTTGCCACGCCCCCTTGGCCTTTCTGAGGCCTCCAGCGCGCAGTTAGTTCTTTCACAGCCCCTTCATGTGGCTGCAAGGGCGCTGCCAATGTCAACCCCATGGACCACATTTTCCGTGTAAGAATTCACTGTGCGGAAAAAAAACTATCAAAAACCGAAATTTTACGTCGTATCAGATTAAAACACACCCATACACCCATGCCTGAGACACCAGAACTATTGCGTACCAATGCCACAACCGAATCATTTGACAGCAAAAAAGCAACCATATTAAGAACACGTGACCAACACGTGACCATCCAGGAGCACGTGATCCCCGAATGCTATGACGTCGGAACCAATTATGCAAGTGCTTATTGTTGGGTAATGTTTCGCTAGCAAATACAGATATCTGCGCATTCTATTGAAATGTGGATAATTGACTATTGCAGACTACTGTGTTCGGTTGTACTAAAGAGTCTCAAATTGAAACACAACAATATTCTTTAATTGTCATCGCATCTGTGGACCTAAACCCTCACTGACTTCTCTTATGCACATTTATTTTAATTATGTTGTATATTTATGGCTTTGATACTCACTGAGAATGAACGTAAAGTTAAAGTTGAATTTTCAATATTATAGAAAATCAAGAGGGATCCTTTCGTTCAATGAAGGATTAAAGTGGAATTTGCACGATAAGTCCTTATCTGTGATTACTTGGTCAAATTTGCTAGAAACACAACGTATAATGATGATGTGAATATGAAGTAGGTTGAAAATTGCCAAATATTCTTAAGAAAGAGTTTTGTGTCGAAAATGATCCTCCGCAAATCCTCAACTTCAGTTGTCCAGTATGTATCGTAACGTTATGTTGTGGAATCTCACACTGCATGCTGCGGGTTATGCACATGCGAGTCCTCAAGGTACGTCGTTAGCGTTAGTTTTTTGTTTTCTTATTTACAATTGCCAATGAATACTATTGAACTTCTCTTAGCTTAGATGAGTGAAATTCCATTGTTGTTTACTTCCTGCTATACATTAGCGTAGTTAGGAGCACGCGAATACATCTTTTACATAAGACCGTAATCAGTTTCAATGGTAAACTATTAAACAATGTCATTGGCCAGGTAGAAAAATAAGCTCGTAATACAGATGAAATGATGGAAACGCATAAAATTTGTGGATAAACAAAAACGCATATTCGTAAACGGTTAAGGTAATTTTATTGAGTCCCATTTGGGAAAGCATCATGCAACTGGTCACAGATCTCTCAGGTCGTCATTTGTTTCAGCTCTCTTCCTTCGAGTAAATGACGCCATCATTTCCGTGGTCACGTGCTCCTGAGATTTTATGTTTCCTGGCATTTTTTGCTGTTCTCAGTTGCGCATATTTTGTAAGATGTTTTATTTTTATAATTTTAATTTTGTTTGCATCTCAATTTCTTGGTTTAAGGGTAATGAGTTCAAGTTGTTACGTTTTGTATATGGAGCAATTTCTGAATTTTAAAGGAAGTCTCACCGAGAATTGAAAATTCCAGTTAGGGCCATTATTTCAATTTCTGCGTAGTAAAGTAGGTGTTTTTAATTTTTTGTATTTTAGTTTTCCAGGGGATTACGTAAAAGTGGCTGTGTAACTACGTTGGAAGGAACCATCCAATCAGGAGTTGTTAAGAGACTGGTTATGTAACCAATCTGAAACTGAGAGGCGGAACAGTTTTGCTGTCATATCTACACGTAAAAGAATAACGGGCGTAGAATTCCTCAAGGAATTTGCAACCAGAGGTAACAGTAAATATGCATTTTTAGTTCGGTTTCACATGTGGCTTTGTACTTGATTAATTTTGAAGAAAACGTCAAACGGCGATTCACCTGCTCACTTACTCTTCCCCGCGTTCTCCTCGGGCGTAAGTGTTCGTTTTGTGTTTGGAGGCATCGACGACTTTGCCGAGTCGAACGTGCAACTTCAAAAATAGTTAATGGGATGTTTAAATACGGCTGTTGTCAGATGATTGACTGTGGGTTTGTTTAAAAGGTAGCTATGCTTTGAGATTGTGCGTAGATGGAGAGTAAATAATCAAATCCAGTAATTAATTTATTACATGATAACCCCTAATTAGACAAATGAAACGTATTGTTAATTAAGTAATCAACTACAAAGAGTAACTACGCTAGCGCCCTCTTTAAAGATTACTTTAATCAAACAACCTAAACGATCAAATGTCTTATCTGCTATCCAAGCTAGGACTCTCCACTTGTTGGATGTCTGTCCTTTTGGTGAATCTTCGAACTACACACACTGTATAGCGACAGTGTATTTGCTAGTCACCGTATCTGGTGATGCAACACTTGCAGGCAATTTCTTCTACCCGCGACTCTTCTTGCTGGTCACAGTCTCTGGCTGATGACGCAACACTTCAAGTAGTATCTTACTACCACAATGCAAGTGACAAGCTCTAACTTAACTTCCTGATCGTTAACCCTTGCCCTTGCCAAGATCCTTTCTAGAATCTTCCACGAGATGGCTCTGTCGTACAATTTCTTCTGTACACTGTAGCAAGTCTTTATAATTCAACTACTATAGCTCATCTAATTGTCTTGTTGATTTCAGCCCATAATATAACATTCTACTTATTTAGTGATTGGCTAATAAAAACCACATGATCATATCCACTCGTATTATTGGCTGTTACAATTTGTTCTCAGAATATTCTAGAATCTCTAGAGTACTTTGACCCCAGAACCCAAAGTTGTAAACACCATCTAAAAAAGATTTTGACGTTGAAATACATGTCAACAAGTCTGACCTCATGATTTAAAAGTGCATTAGCACAAATTTTGGGCAACTTAAAATGGATCTATTCTTACTAATTACTTAATCAATATTTATTCTGACAGCTGTATTAATATTATTTTTTATGGAGATTTGTGGAAATTTAGTAGAGTTTCGAATTCCCAAATTGAAAACTTTTGGTTGAAATTTCATCTAAAAAGCCAACCTTTTGCATCGAATTTTGTCAATAAAGAGTATACTTTCGTAGGGAACTGATCATGAAAAAATCGTCTTTCTTAACAAGGGGTCCATATGCCTCGTTCTTTGGAGTAGCCTCGGCTTTGTATTTTCAGGATAAAAGTGAGCGAGATAAAATCTGACGCAAAATTAATCTCATTTCAGGGTCTGCTCTTTTTTGAAAAACGTTTCGTCAATTTCTAACATTTTATCAGCTATCAAATGTTTTGAAAATTTTCAGTCGAAAATTAAAATGTGCCCGAATATAGTTCAAAACCCGTGTACGTCAGTTGATGCATGAGCAATGTAACACTTATGAGAGCTTAAAATACGAGTAACAATTTTCATGGCTGCATTTGATAAAAGGATACTAAATCCTGTTTTGATGATTTCAGACAACCTTCGTTCTGTCACCTGATAATGCATCATTGTCAGAATAAATATTGATTAAGTAATTAGTAAGAATAGATCCATTTTAAGTTGCCCAAAATTTGTGCATACTGTATGCACTTTTAAATCATTGGGTCAGACTTGTTGACATGTATTTTAACGTTAAATCTATTTTTAGATGGTGTTTACAACTTTGGTTCTGGGGTCAAAGTACTCTAGAGATTCTAGAATATTCTGAGAACAAGTTGTAACAGCCAATAATATGAGTGGATATGATCATGTGGTTTTTATTAGCCAATCACTAAATAAGTAGAATGTTATATTATGGGCTGAAATCAACAAGATAATTAGATGAGCTATAGTAGTTGAAGCATAAAGACTTGCTACAGTGTACAGAGGAAACTGTACAGCAGAGCCATCTCGTGGAAGATTCTAGAAAGGATCTTGGCAAGGGCAAGGGTTAATGAACAGGAAGTTAACTAAGAGCTTGTCACTTGCATTGTGGGTAGTAAGATACTAGCCAGAGACTGTGACCAGCAAGAAGAGTCGCGGGTAGAAGAAATTGCCTGCAAATGTTTAATCACCAAAGGCGGTGACCAGCAAGTACACTGTCGCTATACAGTGTGTGTAGTTCGAAGATTCACCAACAGGGCAGACATCCAACAAGTGGAGAGTCCTAGCTTGGATAGGAGATAAGACATTTGATTGTTTTGGTTGTTTGATTAAAGTAATCTTTAAAGAGGGTGCTTTCGTAGTTACTCTTTGTAGTTGATTACTTAATTAACAATAGGTTTCATTTGTCTAATTAGGGGTTATCATATAATAAATTAATTACTGGATTATTCACTCTCCATCTACGCACAATCTCAAAGCATAGCTACCTTTTAAACAAACCCACAGTCAATCGTCTGACAATCATTACAGACAATCTACAAAAATAAAATTTGGAATCAACTGAAAAACACCTACTCCTTATGTCACAGATTGGATGTTATGGGTCTTGGTGGGTTTTCCTTCCCCACAGTTGCTATGTAATTCACTAAAAGCGTAGGTCACGCTTGCAGACTTCGAAAGGAGATTTCAAGTTTTCCTCTAAACTTCTGAGGGTTGTAGAGCGTTAGAAAGCATAATTTTGTTTCATAAAATTGAATGGAAAGTCGTTTTAAATATCTGTTAGTAGGCTAAAACCGGGTTTGGTATCATTTTAATATTGTCAAAGTGCCACATTCGTTCAGATTACGTCTGAGTCCGCTCTTTTTGACACCTGTCCAGTCCTTTATTAGAAACTCAACTCTTCCGTGGTTGAGAAGCTAGTTGAGCGCATGCTCAGAGTGCAAACAACGGCAGACATCCATTTAAGTACATGTAGTGGTTGCACTTTAAAGAGGCCTGGAATGCGAAAAACAGACTGAATTGCATAATTTAAAGTGTTTTTCTGCCACTGAAATAGAATTCAACTTGTTCACCGGGTATTTTTTACGATTTGTTCGTAAAGACTTTGAATTTCTGTTGATGTCAAAGCGTCTTTCTTTTAGTTTCAAATATGTTAACTGCTCGTCATTTCGTTGATTTTTCTTTCACAAGACAAAACACATCTCCTTATTGGGAATGGCAAGACATAGACGTAGCACATTTCCCCTATATGGAAAATGTGATCTTTTACATTCGATGTAAGCAAAAAATATGGCCACTTCAAGCAGCTTCCGGATTAAGAATAATGGATGTTAAGCAATAGTTACAAAAGTATCCAATTATTTAATTATATTCTAAAATTCTCTTGAGATTCTCTTTGGGAAAATAGCTTGCTTCAGTGGCCTGTGTCATACTGTGGTGTCGACTCCAGATTCAGTGTGTAATCACACTCATGATGATCTGTGCCTCCTGCGGTTAATATCCTTCTTGTCGGTCAACTGTTTGTCGAGTGACAGTGAGCGCATCCGCGCATTTATCATAATTAGGAAGATTAGAAACTGTGGTGACTACAGAGTTTTTCTCTCGCGTATTTCAAAAACCGTGAATTTTGTGATTTTTCGAGAAAATTACTGCAGCGAAATTGAATGACTGTAATAGGCGTTGCGAAATGGTACGTTTGTCAGGAATTGTTTAAAAGATAGTTTTGACGAGCTTTCGCGTTCCATGCCTCTTTAAGGTTATTTAGGACACTAGAATAATGGTAAAAAAATGAGAACTGACGTTGAATATTTACGTCACATAAAAATTGATCTTGTTGTTGATACCGTTCTTTTGCTACGAACGTACCTTTAATTTTAACGAATTTTTACCAAACAGACAGGATTGCGTGACCCATTTAATAACAGATTGGTAAAAAAGTCAAAAATGAAATTCTACAGATTTTCTACTTTCAGAAACTATGCACTTTTCTGAGTTAAAATCTTTAGTTTTCTAGATATTTCGCAAAATGCACAAACATGCCGATAAGGTCTTACATAGCGTTAAGTGCTGGTACGTCGTTCGTCTATCTTAAGTGCTCTGGTCTGTCCGTCTGGAACTCTGCGTTGCGTTTCCAAAGAAAACGGGGGACAATGTCTATGACCTTGCTACGTCATTAGACCTAATACGCCTTGGAAGTCATGCTCATTTGATACAAAGTTTGTCTACTTCTCTCTGTGTGTGTGTGTGTGTGTGTGTGTATGTGTGTGTGTGTGTGTGTGTGTGTGTGTGTGTGTGTGTGTGTGTGTGTGTGTGTGTGTGTATATATACAT